>JASAMV010007125.1:0-27264 GCA_030248065.1 Rhynchonema sp. JSB1_4
ATTGTGGTGTTTAGTTGATGTTAATCGTTACGTTACCATTTTTTTCATCAAAGACAATCGTAGACTAATGGCCTCAAAAGCAGTGGTGTCCTTGAGAAATCGAAACTTCCCATGCCCAGCCCAACTTTTGGGAAATTTCCCATACATACCCCAAAAATCAAACATTTCCGATACCGAGGGCGGCTATTTTTGATATTTTTAGGCGAAAAAGGTCAATTTTCGTTCTCATCGGGGCCAAAAAGTAATTTCTTATGGGGGTTTCCATACGCCGGGCCGATTTTACACATCCCATTCCAGGAGGTACCGCCAACTACACCACTGCTCAAAAGAAGTCGATGGCAGGCCCGACAGCAGCGAAAGTTGTAATAAAGTAACAGCAGTGAGTTTTGCCCGTTTCGTTCTCAGTCCCGAACAAAATGTTCTACAGAAAAACAGTTGGGTGGTGTCTCTCGCTGAGTTTGAACATGTCCAATTGCAATATGAGTCAATAAAAAACCAAAAGTTGCCTCGCAATAAATAACAAACATGCCACATCAAGTGTCAGGGTGCTCAATCCCAAAATCTCGGACAACACAGCGCTCCCGAACAGAAAACAGACGACACAAAACACGAACCTTGACAGTTTTCATCACCGGTTTATTGCCTTTGCCCTTTGTCATGAGTCCGAATGCCACCGGTCTGCTTTGTGTGTGTGGCGTGTGCTTGACCGGGGACATATCCACAAAATTCGCTGGTTGATCCAGAGGTCCACCAGCCGTACCTGGCTGATCCGGATCATGTTCGCTTTCCGGGGAATCATCGGCTACAAAAAATAGAATGACACATTTTGAAAATGTCACAAAATCGATGATAATGCTTGGCACTGGTGTCGTTGAGAAATCGAAATTTTCCCATACCCAGTCCAATTTTCGGGAAATTTCCCATACATACCCCCAAAAATCAAAAATTTCCCATACCAGGGGGGTTTCTCCAAAAACTCAAAAATTTCCCATACCCGAGGGTGGGGGTTTTGAAAAAAATGACCCCAAAAATCTTCTAAAAGTGCCAAAATTGGTCTAAAAAGTGCTTAAAACAGTGTTTTCTTGCGGTAGTAAGCTATTTTTGACATTTTTGGACGAAAAATGGCCAATTTTGGTACTTCTCGGGATCAAAAAGTCATTTCTTAGGGGTGCTTGTTCCAAAAGTGAAAAATTTCCCATACCCCATACCCCCGGCCGATTTCCCATACCCCATACCAGGGGGGTAACCCCCCCCCCCAACGACACCACTGATGCTTGGCAAAAAAAGCGTAGCTAAGTTGTTGAACAAAAACGGACCCGGCGGAGTCGCTGATGTTTCGACTCAACTATTTATGCGTCATGAGCTGCAGCGCGGCAATCATGCAGCAGAACAACTCATACTACATAAAAAGCACATAAATAGCTATTAATCTCCAGTAACGAGGCTGTCGCAACGCAAACATTAATTTTAATGGTTACTCAGTTGAGTTTATCACCAAGAAATGCTCACCAAATTTCGCGCGTCGATACAATTTGTCCCTGAGATTGGGCGGAATGGTCATGTCCGTATTGGGCGCTTGTTCATTGACTCGAGATTGAATGCTGTCCGATACGAAACGTTCGAACAATTGACAGAATGTTTGGTCTTCTTCCTGCGAAATTTACACGATTATTTATTGGCACAACTAATTCTGTATGATTGTGATGAATTGACCATTTTGGATCATAAAAGAATCACTTTGGCACTAGAATCAACACTTCTAAGCTCGAATGACCGGGCCTTTTGGCCGTAGATGGCTGCGACCAGGTTTGGCGGTAAGGGTATTACCCACTCGAGCTTCATCACAGATCTCCATCAAGCAACAATACTCCCCGACCACCCCCTAAGACCAACTCGCACCGTTTGTTTCTGCTGTTTATGGTGCAGGTGCACATCGATGTCATCATCATCGTCGTCAGCTGATAGTCCCGACGTGAGTTCGGCTTCGCTCAGCTGTGAATTCTTCGACTGCAGATACGGACTGACGCTGCGACCACAGCTGCAAACGTTGCAAGCGTATTAGAGAATGTGGCTTGGGAGCGGGATCGGGGAGGGGGGTATCCGATGCCTATACATGACAACTTTGAGAAATGGAAAGGAGACCTGTTGATGTCAGATCATGACAGTTGGGAATTCTGCTTCGTGCCGGTGTTCATGGGTTATACCCATTGGGCACTGCTGTGCGTTGAGAAAGCAACAAATAGTGCCGTTTTCTGCGACGGTCTTCGAAACAAAGTTACCGCTGACTTGCATGGTCAAGTTTCTGTGCTATGGAAACTGCTGACTGGCAGTACCGAATTGCGCATTCTCACGCCCAGTCCCGAAATCCACAGACAGCGAGACTCTGTTAACTGCGGTCCAATCGCGTGCTTGTTCGCTGAGCGAATCATAACAAAACAATCTTTGAACTTTCGGACCGAAACCGTACAACAATACAGAACCATGATCGAGAACTGGCTCAAGGAAGAGAATCTCATCACTGAAGCGGTTCAGAATGAAACAGATGACTTGGAGGAGATTGCACAGAAATTTCGTGATTTGTACGGCTTTGATCCGTCCCACTACGAACATGGAGTCATTGCCAAGTGTGTTACGAACGATCATAAGAAAGAATGTGAAATGTCACAGAAAACCAGCAGCAACGTCACTGACAAAACTCATGGTCAAAACGCAGCTGCCGACCACCTCAATATTGTGATGACCACAGAAGTTGAATCCAACACTGGTCAAAAAGAGCATCATTCCATACCTCAGAAGCGTACTGCAACAAGGCAATGTGCCAGAAAGCGCAAGCAATCGTCACTGTCTGCTGTGTGCCAACACCAAATTGTGAAATCAAACGCCGCGCCACCGAAAAGTGCATCTGCTGACAGCACAACGATCACTTGTGACACAATTAACGTAAACTCATTGAGAGGAAAAATGGACACAGTAATGGCACATGTCGCCACTTACGGTCCTGACATATTGATGCTACAAGAAACGAAACTTGGTGAAAACACACTGGGAAATTTTGAACTTAATGGTTATGTGCTATTTGAACGGAGACGGAACGAAAATGGCGGTGGTGTGGCCACTTATATCCGTAAACGGCTAAATCCGTATCAGCCCAAGAATCACATTATCCCCGACATTGAAACATGTGTCTGCGCGTTTGTTATTGGCAAAGCTAGAATACTTGTTATCAATGGCTACCGTACCCCAACTGTTGGCGGTCCCTACCAATGCTCTCCGAACATGTTCATTGATGGATTGGAGGCATTTTTGGCGCAATGCGAAGGCAGTTTTGATTACATGATTCTCGGAGGTGACTGGAATATCTGCTGCAAGACAGAACCTGAGTGTTCACGATTGCTGCTTTCAATGAGTGAATATGGACTGGAGCAAAGGGTTGACCAACTGACTCATGATAAACGACTGCTTGATGTCCTTTTTGTGTCAGAACAACTACCAACTACGGTAATCCTGAAGGCACCTATTGAGAAATGTCATGCTACCGTGTCAGGGAAAATTACAATCCCGGATGAATTGTTGCAATTTACAAAAATTGTTCGTTTGCCGCAATACCAAGATGCCAATTGGCCACACATAAACGACGAATGTCGTCTAAGAACTTGGCACAAATAGTCACTGAGGCACCATCTGTTGATGCTGCACTGGAGTATGTCAATGCTACTTTGCACCACGTTTTAAATACCTATGTGAAATACAAAACATTTCGCGTGTCGAACAAGCCGAAAAAGGCAGAGTGGTGCTCAAAAGAGCTGATACGATTAAAAGCGAAGATGGATAACGTCTATCGCAACTGGCTTACCACTACAAACAGGGACAAGCAATCTCCAAAACTTCACACGTACAAGAAATTGAAAAAACAGTACAATAAGTTGGAGACGCAGTGCAAAAAAGCTTTCTATGCAAGAAAGTTTGAATACAAGCCTCAAGAACGTGCGTTCTGGGAACACGAGAGAATACTAAGAGGTAAAGTTAAAACTGACATGCCTCCATTGTGCAACTCAACTGGGAAACTGATATCTGACGAAATGGAAAAAGCAGAGCAATTTGCCGAGCATTTTAGCAGCGTGTGGAACAAAACTGATATACAAGTGCCAACACCAGATCGTGAATCTGCCTTCCATTGCCCTGAATCCGATCTATGTGATATTCCTTTTGTTTATAATTTCCTAATCAAACTGAAAGACCGAAAATCCGCAGGCATAGATGATCTTAATCCCATCGTGCTGAAAGCGTGTGCACCGGCACTTGCTCCGGCGTTAACATTGTTATATCGGAGATGTCAAAGGGAGGGCGTTTTTCCCAAAACATACAAACAATCTGTCACAGTACCAATACCAAAAGTTCCGCGACCAACAAGTTTCTCACAATATCGCCCCATAAGTCTTCTGTGCATTACTGAAAAGTGCTTCGAGCGTCACATATACAATTTACTGGTGCCCTACATTGAGCCCAAGCTTTCTAACTATCAATTTGGTTTTCGAAAAAAGCGAGGATGTGCGGATGCTTTATGGCACTTTGATGCAATAGTAAATTCCATGCTTGACAGATACACAAATGTCTGGGCAACGTTTGTTGACCTCTCTAAAGCATTTGATTTAGTGCCCTTCAAGTCACTCATTCGCTGCCTGGCGACTGAATATGGGCTACCGGAGCATCTGACTGCACTGCTTAAGAACTATCTATCTGATCGCTGGCAGTGCGTACGTGTAGGAACTAGTCTGTCAAATTTCACTGAAGTCATCAGCGGTGTGCCACAAGGCAGCGTATTAGGCCCACTACTATTTATCGCATACATAAATAGCATACCGATTTCCGAGCTAAGTGAAACTACCCGATTTATCAAATTTGCTGATGATTTGGTTATCATACACCCAGTCAAATCAAGTGAATCAGCTGGGCAACTACAACAAGACATAGACAAAATTGCCAACTTCTTTGCCAGTAAACTGCTGAAAGTAAATGAGACTAAGACGAAAATTATGACGTTCCGTCGAGCTAGGTCAACATTGAAACAAAACCCTAAAGTTACAATCAACGGTTCTGTAATCGACTGCGTAACTTCATACAAGTACCTTGGAGTACTTTTAGACGAACAGCTAAATTATAATCTGCAATGTAGCAAGGTTTGTGCAAAAGTCAAAAAGACGATTGGTTACCTGACAAGCCAATTCCGTGGCAGTGTGCCAGTGAAAAGTTTGAAATGCTTGTACGTTGCTTTGCTTCGCTCTGTTATGTTATACGGATGTGGCTCAAGCTATCCAATACGGAAATGTGATCAAACACTCCTAGAACGAACCCAAAAATTTTCATGTAGAGCGATACTAAACAAATGGGAACATGAAACAACCTATGACAGTATGCTTCAGCAAATTGGATGGGTTCCATTCTACCAACAAGTGTTCACAGTTAGGCTGTGTACATTGTACCAATATGTCTATGGGCTGCGATTCTCACTTCCCGACCTGTTCACCTTATTGAGCGACTGCGATGTGCGAACGAGTTCAAGAATTGCCCATTCAAAAACAATCAAGTTGGCAAAACCGAGCACAACCCGATATCAAGCCAGTGCGATGAATTCAACCGCGCTTGCCTTCAACAACTTGCCACAAACAGTTATAGATTTGTGTTATTCCAAATTCAAACGAGCTGTGGCTTCAAAACAGATGTTCGACTTTGTAACCGATAAAGTAGGAATTTTTAAAGTTCCAATGATTCCATCAATCGACGTGTGATCCGATGAACTGTAACGTGTGTCTTTCTTGTCATAACACCATTCCCTTTTCAGGACATGATCGTTTTGTTTTACCGTGACATGCACACGTTCAGGCCCATATCCCATGTCCCATCGGATCAGGTATGTATACCTCACGATGTTTCATTGACAAAACAAGTGCTTTCATTTTCTCAGTTCCAGGCTAGCTACGCGCTTTGCCCATCAACCAACCTGCTTTGTGTTGAACAACTGCTAGCTAAATAACAATGTTATTATTACTCTTTCTTTTACTGGACACTGTTGTCAGTATTACTGGACATTTTGCTGTGTCTTTTTGTACATACGTTTCGTATGACAATCCGTTTCTGGACACCTGACCATTCAAATCGCAAACTGTGAGACTGAACTGCGATAATCACAAACGTTTTTTTGCTAGTATAAGGTTATGCGATCCATTTTATCAATGATTATATTGATGTTGCGCATATGCCTTGTGGTTATAACCATGAAAAGTAAAACGAAACGAAACGAAACGAAACCGCCAAGTGTCTGCTCAGAATGTGTGCGCTGGTTGCCGTTACAATAATCATCACAAGATCATTTGACCAGAAGACAGACAAGCAAAGTCATTCGCGTGTGAAACACAAGGGAAATTGTGATTCCAAAAGCCGATACATTTTGCTTCGCGACAAGCTTCAAAACAATAGGGTGTTCGAGTGAAGTAAAAATCCAATTTCATATGATCTCCGACATAGTGCAGCACGATGAATTTACAAAACAGTCAGCCTCGTGTGATAAGTGTTCTGCACTGTACATACATACAGGGGCCGGGTTACAGAATACACGAACACGTTACACTTGTCAAAAAATCAAGCGTTGTGTTCGATTCTGTTAGTCAGCTAACAGCCACGCGCAGCATTCACACGGACGGTAATCAGCGTGATCCCCCCCCCCCCCGTCTCGAAACAAACTTTCCAACACACGCCCACCCCCTCGACTCACTCCTGCACCTGCGACCCGTCTTCCCCCCACTCCTCGCCCTCCTGTATCGCGCCCAGCCCTTTCCTGTCCCTCGCGTACTCCTCGGGCTCGTCAGGCATCGTGCACCCATCGTCACCGCTGCCATCGGTGTTGATGAAACGAAGCACTTCATCAACCTGCAATTGTAACTATTGTTGTAACTATTTTCATTTCCGTAATTGTCCCACCCGGTCTTGTAACTGTGCTTCTATCACTGATTTACGTGCATGGTTTTATGCGTCACTGAGAGCAATAAGCCAACCATCAACCTGCAATAGTGCAATAAAGTTAGACTAACGTCCTGCGTGCTTTTGGTCGCGGCGGTGAATGAAGATGGTACATAGGCAATGAAGCCATATTTTTTCAAATATTCAAAAATGAAAATTCGGTGGAAATTCGCCTGGAACGGAATGCCAACTGCAGCAGCCAAGGGGTCCGGTCACGGGACTATTTACTGTGTACCATAAAAGTTATCCATAGAAACGCGGGAACAACTACGACAGTCAATTACGTTTGACGAATTTCGATGAAACGATCCTATCCAAATACGCTTACTTTTATACAAAGTCACGTAAGCAGAGCGATGCAAGACCCCGATCACCACCAGAACACAACAAACAACCACAACAATCGCAATAACCAATCGCACCACCACAACGCAAGCGCGTATAGGCAAGCACGGGCCCGATTTCGGAGGTGGCGTGCTTGCAACACGAATATAAAGAGAAAATCCTCATGCACTATCTTGTATTCTACTACTTTACAACGTATAACATTTTCCAAATCAGCAGCCACGTATGAATGTTTCGCTAACCTGCCACCTCAGAAATCGTGCTCGGTTTTGGCGTAGTGTTACAATATGTGGTCATCAATCGAGGCAGTTGATGGAAATCAAGCAAACGCCAACCAAAAAAAAAGTCAATAAAAAACCGCACCTTCTCGCGATATTCACTCTCCACTTCTTCCACCGCTTTCTCTGCTTCTTCGAGCGATTTGTAGATTTTCATTTTTGGTCTCAATTTTTCAAACATTTCTGTCATTAGATTATCGCATTCAGTTGGGAACGGAGTGTCGGACGACTGCCAGCAAGCCGCTGATTTCTTCTGCCAATAGTAACTGAAATGAAGACACGTGTCTCCCATTATCGGCCGCCATGGTCATTAACTTTAATGAATGTTTTCGTCTTCGTTTCGTCAGATGTTGCGTTACCGGAGTCATCAGATACCAAGACCAAGTAAATCAACATACGTCAACAATATACGCACGCATGAAAACATTTTTGTGCCAAGCTGATTGGCGAACAAAAGGTTTCACACAGGGATTGTGCCAATGTGTGAATCAGCAGCTCATTAAAGGGGCCGCGACATCATTATTTTTCACGATGCACCGCCTGATTTTACGTCAGAAATTGAAAGACGACATCCGAAGGAACATGTCTTACAAAGACAACAACATTGACCCGCGCTGTTTTCCGCATGAAAATCACCCCCGAACATCGAATGTCAGGAACAAAAGTCAGTTTGCTGTAGTCGCTCGGCTGCTTGAAAATCAGGCATCGAGCTCAAAAAATTATGATATGGACTCGGTGCTTATGTAATATCCGCGAAACATTTTTCCGACAACCAGCTCCAAGCACCTGTCGACGTTGCAATTTCTGTGGCAGCTAAAATGTTTCGCAAATATTACATAAGCGCCGAGTCCATATCATAATTTTTTGAGCTCGATGCCTAATCTTCAAGCGGCCGAGCGACTACAGCAAACTGACTTTTGTTCCTGACATTCGATGTTCGGGGGTGATTTTCATGCGGAAAACAGCGCGGGTCAATGTTGTTGTCTTTGTAAGACATGTTCCTTCGGATGTCGTCTTTCAATTTCTAACATAAAATCAGGCGGTGTATCGTGAAAAATAATAATGTCGCGCCCCCTTTAAGATAATCACAGATTCCCAGAAACAACAAACCAAAATGGCGCCAAGAAAATCCCCCAAAAAAGAGAGAAACTATCTCAACAAACAATGTAGGCACTACGTCTTGTCATGTGCACAACGTGTTTGTATTGTCTTGCATAGATTTGCGAAGAAAAACTAAGAACTCAGA
Source organism: Rhynchonema sp. JSB1_4 (assembly GCA_030248065.1). Classification (NCBI taxonomy): domain Eukaryota; kingdom Metazoa; phylum Nematoda; class Chromadorea; order Monhysterida; family Xyalidae; genus Rhynchonema; species Rhynchonema sp. JSB1_4. Next base: position 8,884 of record JASAMV010007125.1, read on the forward strand.
ACAAACCGTTGCAAATACGTCAGATAACAATCCAATTTCTTCTTGCTCGACCCGCGATCAAAATATTCGCCTGATGTTTCAAGCAACACACACGCCAAACGGATGCGAAACAAATGCTCAGGGGGGTCCAGCGTGGGGATCTGAAATGTATACTGTATATGATGTTTGACGTAAACTTCTGAGAACATATTTATAATGACAAAGCACCAATATTGGTGATCGAATCATCAATAGGGTTAGAGACATGTTGGGTGTCGGCTGTCGGGTGCCAAAAAATGTAGGTGTCGCGTTTTTTGGGACCGACACCCGACGGTTCAAAACATGTTTTGCTGAGAGAAGAATCTTTGAGAGAAAATTTTCAGCGAACCAAATATTTCTGAAGGCGCAGAGTGTATTATTTGGCGTTTATTTTGTTTGAAAAACTTGAACTCAGTAAATTGGGCTAAAAATTGCTTTAAAATGAGCAAATAAGCAAACTTTTGTGCCTCTTTGTTCAAAAGCTAGATGTCGGGTATTTTTTTAGAACTGCCGGGAGTCGACTTTTTTCTCAGATGTCGGGTGTCGGGTATTTCAAAGTATCGGGTAGCCCCTCCCCCCGACCCTAATCATCTACGTGGCTTTGTTTGAACAAGGTCGGTTCTCACGATTTACTGACGATTTCGAGTGCATGTTTAGTCAGTGGTGTCGTTGGGAAATCAAAAGTCAGGATACCGGATACCCAAAATCCAAAATTTTCGGATACCGGATACCCAAAATGAAAAATCTCAGATACCAGGGGGGTTGCCTCCCAAAATAAAAAATCTCGGATACCCAGGGGGGTTGTTCAAAAAAGGTCAATTTTTTAGAGGAAAATTGAGCAAAATTGGTGTTGGAAGCGCAAAAAATGGTCATTTTTGGGGTTATGCTTGCGCTAGCAAGCGATTTTGAGCATTTTAGAGGTAAAAATGGGCGATTTTTACGGTTTTCGAAAAAATTTAAGGGTGATACCCCTGGACAAAAAGTCAGGATACCGGATACCCCTGGGTGAAAAAATCAAGATACCGGATACCGGATACTAGGGGGTAACCCCCTCCCCCCCCAACGACACCACTGTGTTTAGTCAATAAAAGTTAAATGACTGGATCATGATAACTGATCCGGTTAGGGTTAGACCATAAGACATGATTTGGCAACACTCTTCGCGCACAGGGGCGGGCACCGGTCACATGATTATTTCTCTTTCATTGGATTTGCTGAAATTTCTTTATACTTTCGTGGAGGTCATACAATACAAACCAACTTGGCCGTTTCATCAATACTATACCCAGACAGTAAAACATTTCATGCTTCAATGGGCAGCAGAATCGTCAACTTTCAATTTGTCAGCCTTTCTGTGATGTGCATAAATAAAGGCAAAAGATTCAAAAAATATTAATAAAAATATGAAACTCAAATTCCAGCCCACCCTATAATACCTGCGCATCACCAACAGTCGGACTGTGGCCAAAGGTGATTAGCGAGTACAGGGTGTTAAAAATCACGTTCGAATCCAACACCCTGTAGTTGTACATTTCGCCCAAATATTTCACGGCGGCGATTCGACGTTGGTTCAAGCGCGGATGGTTGATTTCGAGACCTGCGTATAAATAGTTGTTGTGAACGATCAGCCAGCCGGCCAAACAACTTGTGTGCACTGGTTATTTACGTTTTGCGCAAAACGAACGGGACCAGTGCACACTGAAATCGTGAAACAAGACAAACGAAACTGGGGGCCCAGAACGAATACCTTCGCGTGGTGGCTGACGCTGTGGCAAATGGCAGCGCCGGCCGAAATCGCCGAAAACTTTTCCCGACCAGTGGTGTCGTTGAGAAATCGAAATTTTCCCATACCCAGCCCAATTTTCGGGAAATTTCCCATACATACCCCAAAAAATAAAAAATTTCCCATACCAGGGGGGTTTCTCCAAAAACTCAAAAATTTCCCATACCCGAGGGCGGGGGTTTTGAAAAAAATGACCACAAAAATCTTCTAAAAGTGCCAAAATTGGTCTAAAAAGTGCTTAAAACAGAGCTTTCTTGCGGCAGCAAGCGATTTTTGACATTTTTGGACGAAAAATGGCCAATTTTGGTACTTTTAGGGATCAAAAAGTCATTTCTTAGGGGTGCTTGATCCAAAGGTGAAAAATTTCCCATACCCCCGGCCGATTTCCCATACCCCATACCAGGGGGGTAACCCCCCCCCCCAACGACACCACTGTTCCCGACCAATGGAACCATGCGCAAGCCGGAGCCCCGAGTGGCACCACATTGGACTACTGGCCTGCACGGACAATGTGGGAAGGGGCGATGGTCCTCCTTGAGCGGCTGGCCACCGCGGAAAAAGATGCACTACGGACACAAAGATGGACGATCTAACAGACTACTTTCGGGTTTCTTTATGTCACAGTATTCTGTACCGTCCGGTATTGCACCGTTGTACATTGTTGTGGCTCTGCCAGCGTACATTTAGTTTCTGATTGCATGTTGTCTGTGTCTGTCTGTCCGTCATTTCGTCCACCTTCTCTCTTTCCTGTCCTGGTTTTGTATTTATTTTTTAATCCCGTAACTTGCACACCCTGTTTTTTTTATTTATTTTCATATCCGTAAACTCCACACCCGGTCTTGTAATTATGCTTCTTCCACTTAATCTTCTTATGTATGTATCATTGAGTTGGTGTCGGCGCAATAAACTAACTAACTAACAAATGAAACTGAACAGTTGATCCTGAGAAATGTTTTGAGGCCCGAACATCATTAGTGTAAGTCTGGCAAATGGTCGATTGGGTTGGGTTTGTTCGCAAATAAAAACAACAAACAAGGATGATATTGGTCGCACAATGACCATATAAGAATTCATCAAAATCAATCCTGATTTTCACGTTCAGTCACCTTAACTACTGTGCTATTTGTGATTCTCACAAAACATTTTCAGCTGAAAATAATCTAGCAGATCAACCGCGTTGCCGCAGGTCTGAAACATTCTCTTTACTACGTGTTTTGTGTGTGATCGCGCAACGCAACGGCATTGCCCCGTCACTAGCCTGCTTTGCGATTCAGGAAAAAAATTTGACCAATTCTTATAAAGTCATTGTGCGACCAATACAATAAAAATCACAAAACAACAAACGTAAGAAATAATACCCAAGAGCGTCAGCACAAGCAAAAACAAAAAAAAATAAAAACTAAAAAGAACAGAAAAGCCAAGAACAACTGACCTAATCTGATATCCTCCACAATCGTGTCCACCGTGTTGAATCCAATCCAGTCATGGTACCTGATAAAGTGACACGATCATGTTTTCATCATAATCAAAATACGCGACAATAACGAATAAAATATCCCAAAAAGTCAAATACCCAACCACATCAGTCCGGCGACCAAGCACGCCAGCCATTGTATGGCACCGAATTTGCAGCGATGCGGCGCTGCCAGGCAGTCCATGGCCAGTTGCCTTGATTCAGGATCGGTCCAATCCAGCTTACGCAATTGTTTCATGATTTTCTCAACTGCAAATTGATGATTGAAAAAAAACTATAGCCAAATACGAGAAAATGACGAAACAACACAACTATCTCACCAGAATGTCTGCCCAGCTCAACATACAAGACTTGTTCGATGTATTGTTGCAAGGGTGGGACTAGGCGACGTACGATTATACCACCTGTACATAAAATAAGAAGGTCAGCATTTTTTTTAAAAAATAATTGAAGTGCAAAAGTAAGACTGCCTACCCGGTGGCGGGTTGCACTGGAAGTAAGCATTATCGATCATCAGCTGGTATCGCGCATCCAGCCGCATGGCGTTCTGAAATTCATTTAAACAAATTTTTAAATGCAAAAGAAGAGAAAATAACAGAAACTGGTGCCGAAAAAAACACCTGTCGTTTCCTCATCATTTGTTCGAGTAAGATCTTCGTTTTCTGATGACTGGGCAACGATCGATACAGGTACAAGCCACAACTTTCCAGCACGGCACAAGCCATGTCAATGTTGTGATCGCGTAAATCGAACAACATCTTTTGCAGACAGGAAAGGGCCTGGAAAAGTAATTTCTCGGGTTACATTTTTGCATTCATGTGATCATTTATTATTGAACTTATTATTCTTGTTTTGTCAAATGTTGTTCTTACTTGCTCGTCGCTGCATTGTGCAAGCATTACGCAACCATTTTTTTGAATCATTTTTCGAGCACCACATCAACTCGTGTCAGAAAGGCGAAACAAACATAGACTGGTGGCGACAAAACGGTGGAGTGGAACGCTGAGCGTTCCATTTTGCCACGCAAAAACATTGGAAACGCCATATCTCCCAACCAAACCGGGTTTTCACAACACAGCCGCGAGTGCATTATTGTTCACCACACGAATACGTTTTAGAATACAAACATACACGTCACGCTACAACGTGTGCAATGTTTCAACGCTACCATATCTATCCATTCCACTGAACTTCCCACCAAACTTTCCCTCAACTCCCCACTCCACCCTTTCGTGAATACCACCCATAGGCAGTGAGTGATTGACGCACACAACAAACACAGAACCAGAAAGCTGGTGGAAAGAAATGTTTTGTGCAACCGATTTTTGACTGATGTGAGCCTCATTGACCACTACTGTGTTGAGCGAATATCGAACTTACCAAACCTGAACGGACAAACAAATGACAAGCTGGCAGACTGTCAATCGTTCAAACGAGATCCAGAGAACTCATGACAAAAACTGCTGTCTAATTGTGTCATGTCTACCAAGCATCAGTTGTTGTCAGCAGAAACACATGCTTGATTTGTCTGATGTGTCAAACCAACGGGGTGCATAAATCACAGCGCGATATGATCGTAGCGTGACAGTTCCACCCATCTTAGCTTTTTTGTCGATTGTCAACTAATAAGTTGGTTGGAAAGCTCTTGAATGCTCATTTGCGCCACTGCAGTCAGCCAACAAACAGTTGTTGTTGCAAATTCGAACATACATCCAAGCTTCGTACTTACTTGAGCCGAAACAAACCAAGTACATACAGTGCAACAATGCTGACCACCCAAGCAACCCCAATTCTAGTTATGCTATGCTCCTTGTTCTTTTGTGTTGCACTAGGTTGCAACAACATAACCGGCAACGCCACCGTGACCTACAGCGGTGCAGCTTCGCCACCGCATGCCACTAATGACACAGCCATGGTAACATGTGACGATACAATGGCACAAATGTCTGATGGCGTTAATTATTATTACACCGATCAGATCATGACTTGTCAGGCAAACGGCAGCTGGACCATTGCACAGCACATGGACTGTGTGGATTGTTAGTTGAATTGAATTAATCACCGCCAGGGACACTCGACCACCATATTTTACGTGCAATTGTGACAACATTTGATGATGTTGCCGTTGATTTCCACAAATATCACTCCGCCACATTTTTTCCAAGTACAGCCCCCACGGGCGCCAGTTAGTTAGATAATCCGTTTGAAACAAGAAACTCGGTTATCCGCCTTTTTTCCGAACAAAGCACCGGAGGAAAGCTTGGAAAACTTTTTTCGCACGGAAAACTCCAACACTACAATTTTGCTCAGCTATGACACCCCCAAACTCATTTCAGTGGGCGGCCAAGCACCGACCACCAATCCACGTTCTGTCGGAAACGGTTAGCTTTCAGCAATTCACGACTTCTGACATAACTTGTAGCAAATATACAATTATTTTTGCATCCGACAGGTTTCAAGACCGCATTCGGAGGGATACGAGGCGAAGAAGGGTTGAACGCAATTATCTCCACGACGGCGGGAGGAAATGATTTGGAATGCGCCACGCTCTGTCACGAAAATCCGGACTGCTTAGCCTTCACGTATATCGCAGGTCGGTATGCGACACTATTTGCGTTGTTCCAGGCATTCGTTTCTTCATATCAGGTTTTCGATTTCTGATATTGATATTTCGTCATTTATTCAGGCACTCCGTCTACTTGCCGCCTGCATCGACACCAGGTAACTGAACCGTGGTTCATTACAGGCGCAAACGTGAATGCAACGTTAATGTCGCTGGTGTAACATTTTATATGTGATATTCAAGACGTATAGTCTTTCATTTTATTCTCGGTCCAAAGAAAGTATACAGCAAATGTTTCATAGCAACAGCAGCCATCAAGTCACACGCATGTTTCGAGCCACGTTGTCAACCTGTTGGTTATCATCCACGACGATGACTGCTGCTTTCAAGGCGTTGAAACATTTTCTGTATACCGCCTCAGGACTGTTATAAAACGGAAAGACTATACCGACTGTCAATACGTAAGCTGATTGAAACCACTTCAAAATAATCTGGCGCTGTTCCGCTGTAACGTTGTTTTATTCACAACTGGAACAGCAAGACTTTGCAGCCGGTCCCCACCCCAACGTTAGATATTCATATTAGTATTGTTGGAATTGAGGCAGAAGAATCGTACTATGTTATGTTACCAAGCGCCAGCCCGGAACGTGTATGGTTTGCCAGCTGGCAATACATTTTGCGAGAACCAAAAACCATTGCAACATGCACACGTACCATATCGATACACAACTGATTATAATTATACTGTATGTACGTATGTGGTTACCTAACTATGGTCAGGCAAGCATGTGATTGATGTGGGGACTGCTACGCAAATACTGACCATTGTTATCATCATCAAAGCCAGTGCCTGGTTGGTGCGGCCGCACCATTACGACGACCTTGTATGTGACTTGATTGAAAAAAAGATAAGCCAAAGAATAGCATTACATGCATTCAGGCGTTTGTGTTCATGCGCATGCACTACGAAATAACTACAAATTCGTACCCCTAGATTGCAATGAACAACAACAAACCTCAGATTTTGGACAGACGCCAAATTTCACCAGTTCGCCCACAAAACGACAACATTTGACCTTGGTCTCCAGGCGATGTGTGGTCTTAGATCGGATGTGATAGCGGAGTTCTGCAAAATAAAAACTTACATAAAAATTATGACTTTAAAAATGCGAAACTAACAAAAAGACAGCCAAATTCCCACCTTTGGTCAACGATTGCACCAATTCCGTGCCGAGATCGGGCATAACCGGCTGTAAGATGCGAACAAACCGGGCGTAGAAAGGCAAGAGATCGAGCCGGGAACGCGGCACCTGCGTGTTGAGCAGACTCGCGTTATGTCTTTCGAGTAGTCATAGTCAAACAGGTTGAGGTTGTTTGTTATTACTATTTTATTTTTGAGTTTTACGGCGCAAGCATTGAGGTTAGCAATGACATGGTTTTTTTGCAGCCAAGGTCACGTTGGCGTAAAACATCACGACTGTTGCAATGCAACATAAAATGTTTGTGGAGTCATTTCACGAGCTCAAGTGGTCGTCTTCTGCGCAGGTTTTTTTGCAGACCAAGTAACAATGTAACAGCAGTGAGTTTTGCCGGTTTCTGCCTGTTATCACAGCCGGGCGAGGTGCCAGGCCTCGACGATGCGAAACCTCTGGCCAAAAAACGGACCTCAAGCAGATCTTATTGCATCTGATTGCATTTCTATGACCTTCAAGAAACTGCTCCATTGTTTGCCGCTACCATAAAACAAGAGTTCGAATTGAAACATTCAAAACATAGGCCAAAGAAAAGTCAAACAAGCAAGACCACAGAGACCATAAACGACGCACCTCCTTCACCAATTTCAACAGCCTTTTCCTGTTCTGCGTGGTGTTCATGTTGGTCACAAATTCCACAGCAGCTTCATCGATCATTTTGCGACTCACACAGTTCGGCAGTCGCTTCTCAAAGTCGTCCATCAACGACTGGGAAAAAAGGTAATATAAAAATGTTTCATTGGCTTCATAAAAGGTCGGCGAATTTGCAGTTCTTGCAATAATTAGCCACTGCACACTGGTAAAACATTGATCTCATTCAATTATGTGAAATGAGCAAGCAAATCATTTTTAGTACATTTATTTATTTGTTTTATTTGTTTTAATCATCTGTTTATAAGTTTTACTGAAACCAAGACAGATCATTGGGCGGACCACTCTTGCGCACCGGGGCGCGTGCCTCACGCGTGATTTCAGTCAAAAAACAGATCCAAGGCCATATCTTAAAAAGGAACTCCCAAAAACAACCCGAACTTTCAGCATCGACCCCGACGTGGTCGCAGTCGCCTTGTCTTCCTCCGCAATTCCGCCTCCTCCTCCATGCTCCACTCCCTCCTCCATGTCCTCAACTAATGTTTCATCGTCTTCAAGCTCTTCCAGTGGTTCGGTTGGGACTTGTTCTTTTTCTGATTGTTGAGTCTCGTCTTTGTCGGATTTTTGATTGGTCGTTGCTGCAATTGTGAAGAGCGAGTTTGTGCTGGTCCAGAGCCAGTGTTCAAAACTGGCCACATAGGACCGACTATGTCAAAATAGGTCAATAAATTCTCCTGAACATCAAGTCACACTACCTGTATCGGTCGGCGAAGCATCCGCTGGTTCAGGGCCTACTTCCAAAGCTTCAACTTGTTCAACAACAGGGGCAAGAGTCGCCTGCTCGCTTTCCTGTCAAATGGAGAAGAACATACTGTATATAGTACGGTAGGTACTTTGTAACGGCCAATAGTACAGTCGTTGACTCAAGTGGTCAACTCTCGGCGTCAACTCAAGCAGGCCTAAGTGAGCGCGAGAAATCAGACATGGGAGTTGACGAACAGAGACGACGATCTCAGTTGATGACAGTATCAACACTTTGTAACAATCATATTTTCAAGTTTTGTGTTTTACGCTGAAAAATTGAAACGCGATCCGATCAACTCTGCTCACCAATTACATGCCTCATCATTTGCGGCTGAAACTACCGTTTCGAAGACGAAAAAACTTCGCACCCAGAGTTGCATGAAACGCAGCGATTGGTCCTGCCACAACATTTTCGCACAAAAACACGTGAATAAAAGCCAAGTAGTTATAAACATTCGAATCAGTTCAGATCCAACCTTGTACAAAATGCCGGGCAGCATCTCTCGGAGTTCAGGCAACGATTCGTAGAACAACCGCGTCTCCTCGTCTTCCCACAATCCGCCTGAATCTGCAAGGTTGCCCGCCAGTGGGTGCGACGTGACGTCAACGCCGAGTAGTTGCTGGAAAAAGTGATCACGGATAATAGAATTAGAAGTTCAGTTTTTGCTTGGCATTCGCATACTCCCCTCCCCCGGATACCGATCCATACTTACAGCTGGAAAATGTTTCACCATCTTTGTATAGCAGATGGGTATATTACCCACATTGATCCGCCGCAAGCCTCTCAAAAGAAAACAATGCAGAAAAACAAAGCGCAGAACAGCATGAAACTTGGACAATCAGATGCCTTGATCAAAAAAACTTGTCTGCTCTGAAAAACATTCTGCTGTTGATTTGCGGTATCCCCAACAGCGGACATCATCATCATTTTTTTGGTTACGGTAAGCATGGAAGTTAACCGTAAGCCACAAGAGACAAATCGTAATATCGCACCGCAGCACCCCTGCACAAATGCATGCTAGGTAGCCTTCTTGTGCTACTATAGTAAATTTCCAAATTACCGCACAGTAAATTACGCCCCATAGTTAATGTCAGGTTCTAAATCCGAAAATCAACTTGTGAAACATTCAGACAGCCAACACACACGCAGCTTGCCAGCCAGCCAGGCAGCTGCGCGCAATGTTTCAGAACCGCGCGGGGTAGCGTTCGGTTTATAACTTGACATTAGCCATGGGGCGTATTTTACGGTGCGGCAGCGAATTTGGAAATTTACCATACCAGACCCATGCCCTCCCAAACAGGCAAGCTAGCTTCTTGCTTCGGTCATCAAGTCAAAACGTGTCGATTTTGGTGTCATAATGGCCATTTTATGGTCAAAATTGCCAAACAAAAAAGCGTTTTTTTCGCTTGTTTTCAGGGAAACACGATTTTTTTCCACCCGCAACTAAACCATATACTACAGTATACTTGCGAGCTGGAAAAAACCGTTTTCGTTTCGGAAAAAACGAAAGGCCTGGAAAAGAACGTTTTTATTTTTCGGGAAATTTTTCCAAGTGGCAACTTTTGAAAAAAACCGTTTTTTTGCGAAAAATTTCTGAGAAATTTTCCAAGGTCGCGAAATTTGGTTGTCAAAATCACCGTAAATCGGTGCTGAACAGTTCATTCAAAATGAGCTTCAAGTGCATTTTTAGTCTGTTACAGACCATTGCCCGACAGAATTTTCTCCAAAATAGGCGTCTTAGACTATGGGTATCGTACTGGAAAAATATTTGAAAAAAACCGTTTTTTGGTTTTCTCCAAAATTAAATTTTGCGGAAAAATACGCAAGTACACCAAATGCAGCTAGAAATGTTTCAGCTGCTGCATTTTACTGAACAGATGACAAGCTGCATTAGTATCCGCCGGAAAAGAGAAAGAAACACAAACAAACACAAGTAACGCTGTCAAAACCGTCGATGTGTGCTAGCTAACTAACTAGCCCATGTTTCACATCGTGCTATGGAGTCATTTTGACTCAAAACAAGCAGAAAAAGCTGCGCCAAAATCGATCACAAAATATAACGGCATTTAAATATGTATGTCATTCCAAAACGACGCGTACCCTACCCATAATTTTGCACCCAAAACCACCAACCAGTCCTCCAAATTCGTCGTTCTCATCGACGTCCTTATCAGACAGTTCCAGACTAGGTGGTTCTACGTCGAGCACATCGGCCATGTTCACAGCCAGCGTGCGCAGCTTTTGAAAAGCGGTTTTTGCGTCCGTCAGACGCTGTTGGGCGTCTGCAAATGTGATTCTTTCATAATTTTGAACCATTTATCAAGATTTATACGCTAATTTTTGCACCACGACATAACGAGACCAAGCGATACTGGAAGCGCGCACGATAGCTTTTGTCGGAATGGCGAAAAATTGTTGAGCCCAAGTAGTTTTTGTGCCAAATTTATGGCCAGCGCCCGTGACCAGCCGCACGAAAGATATGAACTTTTGCGAAAATACATAAAACCGGGCTTAATCCAAACGAAGTACAGATTCGTGCCCTAATCAGAAAAAATAAAAGCCATCAAACAGACCTTCGAACACCTCTCCTTTCGTCTCGTACTGTCGTCGATTCTTCTGCTCCAGCTTTCTCGCCTCCGCGTGCGTTTCGGCAATTCTAAATTACATAAAACATAAACTTGCACGAGACAAAGACCAAACGAAAATTAATGCAACCTTTTGGTCAGACTGCCGTAATAATCGCAGAACAGGCCGTGCACTTTCTGTCTGTGCTCAGCAGAAATAATAGTCGCAATCGGAATCGTGAGTCCGTGTTTCGCGGCAGCCACTCGGATATCGCGCGGGCCCGACACGCCTGATTGAAGAAAATGGCCCCATATAGAAATTAAAAACAATGTAACAGCAGTGAGTGTTGCCCGTTTCGGCCTGTTTTCACAGACGGGCGAGGTGCCAGGCCTCGTCGGTGCGAACACCTCTGGCCAATTGACCTCCAAAAAGGACCTCGAGCAGATCTTATTGCTCAAGTAAAACATCACTGCTGCGCACAAAAGTGCCAGCCAGTGAGAAAGCCTAGCAAAAGAGAATAGTGTAAAACAGAACCTGCGTAATCATCACCACAATATTTGAGGAATGTTGTTAATAAGGCCGCGTTTTGATGCGTGGTTTTGTCGGTGTTCACGAGGAAAGCCAGAGCGGATCCTGCATTGATAGAAAATTGGCGTTTCAGAAGAAAAAATAATAATTTTTGACTTTTCTAGCTGTCAAGCTTTTTGAAAAATAAACCCTGTCCTGCACGACTAAGGGACATTTTGTTGTTCTATTCATCAAATTTCGGCACAAAGAAACCGACTAACCGAGCACGGCGAGCGTTTCTTTTTCCGGCAAAACGCCAAGAACGATCAGATCGGCCACCAGTCGCAAATCCACACGCAATTTACTGGCGTTGGCAATCTTGTCGTCCTGTAAAATTCATGAAGAACAAAACAATCGGATTTTTTTCTAAATAAGACCAACACACTTGGATTGGCTTCGGGCCAGCAATGAAGCAAAAAATAAGCAACCTTTCAAACGGTAAGATATTGTGAGAGTGCACGCCTTTTGCGCCAGACCACAGAAAACAGCTTGAACTTTTGCCCCAACCTTTTTTCTGGGAAATTGTTTCTTGTATGCCTCGAGCAGATGTGACGAAAATTCGGCGTAACGTTCGTGGATTTTGCAACTGAGATCAATGGCTGTTGGAACATCGCTCATTTTGAGTTTCGCTTCGGCGAGGCTAGAAATGATATTCAGCGGAGCGGAGCGCTTGGATGATTTTTCTTTTCAAATCGACAAGAACAAAACCAGGGAGAGCATCAGACCAACCTATCAGCCAATTCGCCGACATATTTGGTCAAATTCAGTGCCTGGAAATCCCGGAGCAACGCGTCACGCTGGCTTTCGGTGATCGCTTTCAGCTTTTTAACGAACGCCGTGTTCTTCTTCAGATTGCTGTCGAGTTTGGCAAAGAAGGAGTCGTCCGGTCGGTTGTTGGCCGTGGCCAGATTCGCAGCGCGACGCGATTGTTTCTGAAGTGTTTTTGGATTAAATTTAGGCGTCACGGGGCACGGCAGTTAAAAACTGAAATTTGGCGCATATACCGTAAAAGCCTAAATACAGCCCCCCCCCCGGAATAGAGCCCCCGCAATACAGCCCCCCAAAAAGGGGTCAGTGAATTACCGTAAAACCTAAAATACAAGGGGGGCTGTATTTTTTCACTGACCCCTTTTAGGGGCAGTGTTGGAGGTGGGGGGGGTAGCCCCCAGTACAGTAGGTATCCCCCTCGCCTGGTACAGTAGGTATCCCCCCGATTTTTACCCCGGTACAGTTGGTATCCCCCCCGATTTTGCCCCAAAAGTGCCAATTTTTGACCAAAATGGCCAAAATTAGTGTAAAATCAGTGGTTTTTACCTCAAATTACCCAAAATTCGCGCGCTACGCGCGCAAATACTACGTTTTCACACGATTCCACACATAATAAACACATAAAAAATTTTCACCCAAAAACCTAACATCCCCCCCAACCCCCCTAGGTACATAACCCCCCAGGCCATCGACTCTGGTACAGTAGGTATCCCCCTCTCCGAGCGCGGTACAGTAGGTATCCCCCCTCCAGAGTACCTCCAACACTGTTTAGGGGGCTGTATTTTTTGTATTTTTGATGTATTTTTTACATCATATACTCAACCACAAACGTTGTACATAATGTGTCGTGTACAAGAACTTGACTTTACGACCCAAGCGGGGAATTCCAAGTTGGGGGAGGCTCTATTTTTTCACTGACCCCGTTTAGGGGCGCTGTATTTTTGGGGGGCTCTATTCAGTGTAGTACTTGGTCAGGGTGTTGACGATAGATAGATTGGGACCCGAAATGTGTTGATAGATAGATGACCCAAGTCCGAAATCTGGGGGGGGGTCGACCCAAACTTGTTGACGATAGATAGATGGTGGGGGGGGGTCGCCAAAAATCAAGGAATAGTATAGTGTACTAAGCAGGTAATAATGTGTAAAATCCGCGCGTACCGCGCGATTTTTTGCCTATTTGGGACATTTTTGACGATTTTGAGCCATTTTGAGGCAAAAATACCCATTTTGGGGTCGAAATGTGTTGACGATAGATAGATAGTTCCCAGAATTTGTTGACGATAGATAGATTTGCCCATAAGTGTTGACGATAGATAGATGAAATCAAAAAGTGTTGACGATAGATAGATGAATTTGGGGGGACCCCCCACCCCCCCCAAGTACTACCCTGGCTCTATTTTAGGGAATACGGTAATAGAGCCCCCTTCTATTTAGGTTTTTACGGTAGATATTTTGAGTTCAGTTCAGGTGCCAGTGGCACGATCACTTTCGCGTCACGCGAAGTTGAGAACGCTTGGGCCGAGCCGGAGATTTTGGGGATCGGGCCGGGCCGGGCAAGACCTCCCTGAACCTGACCTGACCAGTGTTGGAGTGGAGGTGGGGGGTTTGGGGGGGGGTAGCCCCCCCAGTACAGTAGGTATCCCCCTCGCCTGGTACAGTAGGTATCCCCCGATGTTTGACATGGTACAGTAGGTATCCCCCCCCCCCCGATTTTCACCCCGCCGGTACAGTAGGTATCCTCCCGAAAAGTGGCAATTTTTGACCAAAATGGCCAGAATTAGTGTAAAATCAGTGGTGTTTACCTCAAATGACCCAACATTCGCGCGAATACTACGTTTTCACACGATTCCACACATAGTAAACACATTAAAAATTTTCACCCAAAACCTAACCCCAGGGTAGTACTTGGGGGGGTGGGGGGTCCCCCCCCCAAATTCATCTATCTATCGTCAACACTTTTTGATTTCATCTATCGATCGTCAACACTTATGGGCAAATCTATCTATCGTCAACAAATTCTGGGAACAATCTATCTATCGTCAACACATTTCGACCCCAAAATGGGTATTTTTGCCTCAAAATGGCTCAAAATCGGTATTTTTTGTCCCAAATAGGCAAAAAATCGCGCGCTACGCGCGTATTTAGTACATCTAAGTAGGTACATTTTCATTAATATTTACACATTATTACCAACTTAGTACACTATATTATACCTTGATTTTTGGCGACCCCCCCACCATCTATCTATCGTCAACAAGTTTGGGTCGACCCCCCCCAGATTTCGGACTTGGGTCATCTATCTATCGTCAACACATTTCGGTTCCCAATCTATCTATCGTCAACACCCTGACCAAGTACTACACTGCCTAACCCCCTAGGTACATAACCCCCCCCCAGGCCATCGGCTCTGGTACAGTATATACTTGCGTATTTTTCCGCAAAATATATTTTTGGAAAAAAACCGTTTTTTTTCCGAAAAAAAACCGTTTTTTTTTCAAATATTTTTCCAGTACTTAAGAATACCCATGGTCCAAAAACGCCTATTTTGGAGAAAATTTTGTCTGGAAATGGCCTGAAACAGGCTAAAAATGCACCTGGAGATTAAAAAAAGCTCATTTTGAACTGTTTAGCACCGATTTACATTGGTTTTGACAACATCCTTTCGCAACTTTTGAAAATATTTCGGAAATTTTTGGAAAAAAAACGGTTTTTTTTCCAAAAGTTGCCACTTGGAAAAATTTCCGGAAAAATAAAAACGTATTTTTCCGGGCAGAGGTCGCAATCGGGCCGGCCCGACGTCGGGCCGGGCCGGGCCGGGCCGCGATTTTGGGCTTTTTGCTCGGGCCGGGCCGGGCCGGGCCGGAGATTTGGAGGGTCGGGCCGGGCCGGGCCGGGCACCCCGGCCCGAAGCTTCTGAAGTGACTTATTTTACTGAAAAAGTAGGGGTTTTTTTGTCAAAAATACTAAAATTTCTGACGGATTCAGCAAGTAAGTGATCAGTATTGTCCAGTGGTGTGGCTACCCAGGCGTGCAATCAACCTACTGTACCACTACAAAGACCTGCAATCAACCTACCTACTGTACCGGCCGAGCTTGGGGCTTGGGGGCCTCATTTCGCGCGCAGCGCGCGATTTTTCTATTATATGGAGTGAAAAATAATCGATTTTATACCATTTTGAGCCAAAAATAGCAACCTACTGTACCAGCCGGGGGGCGGCGACCTATCTACTGTACCAGGATGGCGCGTCATCTACCTTACCTATCTTCTACTGTACCTAGGGGGGACCCCACCCCCAGCCACACCATTGGTATTGTCTATCTGGCGACTTTTTCATGGAAAACAATGAATTTTCAACCAAAAAAATAGATTCAAAAATCGCAAAAATTATGACAAAAATTGGGTTAAAATCTGAGCCAAAAATTCGGGCCGGGCCGGGCCGGGCCGGGCCGGAGATTTGGGGGTTCGGGCCGGGCCGGGCCGGAGATTTGGGGGTACGGGTCGGGCCGGGCCGGGCCGGGCCGGAGATTTGGGGGCTCGGGCCGGGCCGGGCCGGCCAAACCCGGCCCGATTGCGACCTCTGTTGTCCGGACCGCGGAAAAAAAACGGTTTTTTTCGGTTTTTTTTTCGAAAAAAAAACGGTTTTTTTCCGGCCCGCAAGCATAGTACAGTAGGTATCCCCCTCCAGAGTACCTCCAACACTGGACCTGACCGACCTGATTGATTTTTTCGCGAGCAATCGCAATGAACGCTTGGACTTCGGCGAGCCCGGCGACTGCCTGTGGCGGCTCGCTGCCACCATCTTCATCTTTCTGTGCCATATTGTGATCGATAAAAGCTCAACTGAAAGAAAGAATGGACAAAATAACTGATGAAACACGGAGAAAACTTCAGTCCGGGCCGGGGGATGTCACAAAAAAGTACAGAAATTTGAAAAATGAAACGCAATGAAAAAGAAATTTGACCGGCGGCGGAACCTGGCCGCAATGCCCTGCCCCTCCAAAATCAACTTTCGATTTGTTTTGATAGAATGCGCGGATTGGCTCAGCCTAAGCCTAGACCGAGTGGAGAGCCCATACCTGAGATAAAGCAAGGTTAAATTTCAGGGTACGACGGGATCTAATAAATATTGGGGTAATTCGGTTGACAAGAATTATGTCATCGTTACGTTATAAATTTCAGGGTGTCTTAGGATTTCCAAGTTCTCCCACCAAAAGCCACAGGGTTTCCCAAAAAGCGAACCGCATCGACCTTTGCAACCGAGTAACGTTGACGCGGCAAATAAATTCCGACTGTCGGTCTCTGTGAAAGTTTGTGACTGACAGCCACGATAAAATTGTCAATACCGAGATAAAACCAAACAAGCAATGCAATAAATCAACAGAGACCAATTTTTATCACGTTCTTTCAAGGAGATCACAGTTGAGGTTTATGTCGTTAGAAGACATGCTTTGAAGTCTACGTTAGGCTTTTGGCTGTCATTCTGTTTGGTTTGCTTTTGATTGTGTTGTTGTATATTGGTTTGTATCATGATATTTTCCGAGATTGCAGCAGTTGATTTCTTGTTGATGTTTCACGAGATTGTGCACGTACAACACAAACAGTCGGGCTGGGGATTGAGCTCGTGTAACAGTTTGGTCACCACTGATTTGTCGGCGTGCAGTTCGTAGTTGGCGCCTAGTGGTAAGGGAAAAATTTTTCATCATAATATTGAATATATATTGAATATCAATCCAATTTTAGTGGCACAAAACAGATTAATGGAAAATTCACCCAAACGCACCACGTAATATGATGGTACTTCGGCCGGGTGCGTAGATCTTTAGCGGCACTTTGGGCAGTTCGCTTTTCGCTTGAAGCAGAAATCATAGAAAATTGTTTTGCCAAAAAGAAAATTTTTCATTCAAAATTTTAGTTTTTACCGGGCCTGATGTTGACTTTGGTGGTTTCGGGCTTCTCGCTGGTGACCACGTAGGCCTGACTGATTTCGGCCAGCGTTGACTTCTCATCTTCCGTGATCATGAATCGTTTGGCGTAGGGCACGGGAGTCGGGGTCTGGGAGGGGGCAGGCGCGGTTGCGGTTTGCAAACGGTCATATGTTTTGTTATCCTGCGCCTCGATTACCGATATGGCTTTGCACTAGAGAACTTTACAGTGGTGATAAGCCATGAAACATCATCTAACTTTAGTCAGCCCACGCACGGGTTTGAAACGATAGCCTTATATGCTCACGTGGGCGGTACATACAGTAAAAAATTTGCTGTCTCGCTCCACCGGCGCTTGCCTCGTCGAAAAGCAGAAGAGTTAAAAACGATGACAAATAGTTCCCTACAAAGCCAATCAGAAGCTTGACTACAAACTACCCCCATCTGAACCCCGTCCCCAATGTACCACAATGATGCTGTCCGGTCCGGCATAGACATGCACATCGTGATCACCCAAATCAATGGTGTGTATTTGTGCCTGGCAGATGACCGGCAGCTGGTCGGACGGTGTCACTGATAGATCCACTTCCCGACGTGAATCACCCATGCAGATGCAGTAGTTCTGCAGCAAAGGAGGGGGTGGCCACTTTTGAGGTTGGTTGAATCTAAACACGGTGATCTGTGCGTGAACAAATCGTGTAACTGTGTAAATACATTTGAGCATTGCGCTCAGCGTAAGGGTCATTGTTTGCAAATTGTGAGCAAGAGTCACATTACATTACATTCATTACCGTTCCAGCTCTGCCATTCACACTTTTGCCCATTGCACATTCACCAATGAGGTCATGATAGTGAGATTGGTGTCATGCAATATACTGTATGTATAGGCGGGTGCGCTTTGTGGGCACGCGCAAACGCATATGACGCGTGGCGGGGTTGCTGTTTCGACCCAAAAGTTCTAATACCGCGGCTGCATGGGTTTCGTCAGTTGGACGGACAGCCAGGGTAGCTCCATGTCATGCAATACCAACAAAATACATACAGGTTTCATTATGCGCCGAAAATATAGCG
>JASAMV010007127.1:0-31305 GCA_030248065.1 Rhynchonema sp. JSB1_4
ACAAATAACAACAAGGTTATGCGGGGAACAGAACCTGCAATAACAAAAAAATCGAAAGTTTCATTAATCGACGGTGGCAAAGCTGGAAATCGTCCAGTGCACTTTTGGAAATAATTAAAACAGCGCAGCGAATAAATTTCAATGTTTGATGCCGCACTGAATCAAGTAACAGGGCCTGTAATATAGCCTGTGAAACATTTCAACCGTCAGTCACGCTAGTCTGCTCTGCAAACGATGGTTACACAGGCTGGCTCATGCACTGTATCACAGCCGGTTGCATTGAGAAGACGCATCAGATCGCATAATATTATATACAGACGGGGCAAACATCCCCAGAAAAATAAAAATTTATCGGATCCGTGCGAGATTAGGTAACTTCTTGTAGGCGAACGGGTAGAGTCTGGTCCGATTCCGTTTGATGAACAGCCTCCACGTGCAATAGACGAACACAAGCATGAACAACAAGGCGGCATAGGCCGGCGCAGAGTTGAGTATGGAAATATAGAGCGGTTCCGCATTCAGCGCGTATGAAGCGTCGTCACCAAAGCCGCCACTGGTCATGCCGACGTCCTGAAGACTAAGTGGATTAAAGATTTGTTGGCATCGGTAGACCTCAATAACATCCAGCAGTGTTATCGGCCCGGACCTCGGCTTAGGCTCGTGGCAAGCGGGCTATCCACGAAAGTGTTTTGCTCATCGCACGCACATGTGCAGTTTTGCCACATAGTGACGTTTCCGGTTCACCCTTCTCGAAAAAACAAATACTCTAACAACAATAAACGCGACGCAACCAACTTTTATCTGCACAACATTCTCCCACTTGGTCTAATTATAGGCTCGAAACATGTCCTTGGCACGTATTCTGATTAGATTCTTTGATCGTTGTAGATCCAATCTCATATGGGCCCATTCTTTGGGGATATTCCAACACAATGAACCACATTATCCACAACAGCGCACCCACGGCCATTGACGTCTCGTGCAGGTCAACAGCCGGTATTGTAATGATTCACAGGCAGGCTGATACATGTTTCCCATATATATGTTTGCGATTTTAAACACATATTTTGTTCTGTCTAACTCTATGATCAGATGCATTTTTAGATAAGCATTGGATATCGCAGGCATGAGTGAGACGGCGCACTTTTTATCGTTTTACTTCTTCTTTTGTGGACAACACGACAAGCATTCCCGCCAAAAATCACAAATAGGCGCGCTTTGCAAAACATAAAGTTTCACACTTCGTCTGAGAACAAAATAAATCGACCAAGACCACTGCACGGAAATAAATATGTACAGAATCTTCGATAGTACGTCAGTCAAACCGACAAAGTTTTTTAAAGAATTTGGCAGGAAGCGTTTTAGCCAAAAATGGTTCTCGTAAAGGTAGTAAATTTCCACTTTTAGCAGTGACCAATTTCGAGAACATCCCCACCACGCAATCCTCCACACTCACCCTTGTGCGTTACGTCTGCATCCGTGGTCGCATTGGTGCCAACATCCATCGTCATCGTCTTGACGCCACCAAAACATCCAACATCTGGGTGCTGCCACGACGCAATCACATCCAGCCAATCACGTCGGGCAAAGTCGATGAAACCGAATTGGGCGCACGAGAAAACTGAAAGGAATGATTTGGAAAAAAAACATTTGGTGGAGTTTGGTCATTTTGGCCCAGCATTTGCAACGGCCGACAGGCAAGCACTTGCGATATCCATGGGATCAGACATGTCTGGGCCAACAGAGTTCAACCCAGTGCTGTGGCTGGGGGGTCCCCCACAGTGGTAGCCTACCCGCCCCGGTACCCTATCCCCTACCCGCCCCGCTCTGGTACCCTACCCGCCCCGATTTTTGCCCTCAAAATGCCCATTTTTCGGTCAAGAATGCCCAAACTTCGACCGAAAACAATTAAAAGTGCAAAAAATCGTGCGCGATATATGCACTTTATAGCACATAAAAATAGGCACCCAAAAAAACTTACATGGTACCCTACCCGCTCCGAAAAATCTCCCCCCTCCAAACCGGATTCCCCCCAAGATAACCGGATTCCAGGTACACTACCCCCTACCCGCCCCGGATTTTTTCACCTATGTACCCTACCCGCCCCGCCAAAGTAGCCACACCACTGGTTCAACCTACTCAACCACCAGATCGGGCTGAAATCCACCATTTTGGGAGGTCAACCCGGAAACAAAATTTTTTATATCTGAATACTGAGAGAATGTGCTCTAAAACGCTAATTTCGCGCGTAGCGCCCGATTTATTAGCGATTTGGAGTGAATATTTTTAACACCACTTTAAGCCAAAAGCGCAGCTTAATGTACCAAGATGGAGCGTCGATTTGCCTACCGGAGTTTTCCAGTTGCAGCAGATCCTGTGGATCTAATCGCTTGCAGGAGGGAAATGGAATTTTTGGCGGAAATGAGGAAAATAATCAGTCAATCTTGAAACACGAGAAACCCACATGCAATGAAGTTGGATGGTGACGACGACGCGCTCATCCAAAAGATTTTGAAGTCACGTTTCTCAAGTTTTGTGTGAGGGAAACGAACAATGAACCAAAAGCAATGCACAGCAAGCACCAGCACAACGACCAACTTTGTTCGACAAACAGGTCCTGTTGTTTCTGGCCGAATGCCATGTGGCTGTTCTCGGCCGTTTTCGCGCGGATCTGACCAATCACGTTCGAGCACCATTCCGTCAGCCAATCAGCGAGCGACAGTCTCAGCTCCGCCGCCATGTAGCTGGCCAGATTCGGCAGACAGCCAACCTGGAAGGGTAAAATACAGTGTGTGATGGACCTTGGTCATGTGATTGCTTGAATCAACAAATCTGATTTTGATCAGCGTGGAAGTCGTTGATAAAATAATATCTGAAATTTTGATGTCAATCGAAGGCAGAATGCGTTCAGTAAACTTCGAGAACTTGCAACTCAAGAAACCATGTAAGCAAGCAGTATGATATGGAACACGTGAGATTTGGAAAAAAAATTAGCTTGGATAAAAAACTTTATTTTTTTAACAGGTCTCACAAGGAATTGCACCGCACCGTCAGGTTTCGATTGTTGTTTACTCAGCTTCCACAAGAACAACAAACTGTGTATAAAATTTGCCGACACCATAACTCTCGTAACATAACACCATACAACCTGACAATATCGGGCACTGTGACCATTGATCGGAATCGCAGATATCGTTCCAATAATCGATACACAAGAATTATTTAAATATCAATATACTTATTCAGTCGTTCAAATACACACCAAAATACAACAAAAAATCTGGCCCCAGCACCAACCATTTGCGCCTGTGCCACGTACAACAACTGATGAGTGACGTCATGCCCTTTCGTCTGTCGTCTGCCCAACATAAACAATTCACAACTGGGACTCAATTTACACGAGCTCGTTGCCTGGGACGGGGCATCGCCGTTTGTGCTGTTGTTGTTGGGCGGGACCGGTCGGGCGAACGCCAGGAGTTCGTTGGCACAACTGCAAGAAGGAATCGTTGATCAAATTTGAATGTCAAACGTCATATTTTCACGGGCTCCGTTTTGCGCCGAGAAACAGATGGCGTTGACAAGCGCAAGCCAGACTGGCCTGATAAATGTACTACATATAATGCACCGACCGTGCACCACAGCTCCAGATGAAAACCTTTTTTTCTGCTGGCTGATAACCCAACACACGAAAAAAACGTGAGCAGCTAATTTTGGCATCCTCTGCCTTCAGTCTGCATGGTTTCACATTCACAAAACTGCAATCAACATTGTTCTGTTCATGCACGTGATTTGGACACTGAATCTCAGACGCCAACGTCTGCATTTGACTCGAATATTATTTTCTCACTTCAATCGACGAAAAATTGCCAAAATTAACCGATTGCCGTTTCTCTCATCCTTTCTATCCTTCGTTATTGATGTGGCGCGCGCGTGCCAGACCAGTTTCGGATTCGTCATTCGCAGTTCACTTGGACTGGAAACGGAGAAAATAACGTCTTTTTTCTCGAAAAAATGAGAACATAAGAAAATTACAGAAACCAACCTCAGCACGTTGGGTTGTTCGAGTAAAATTCGAAAACTGTAATCACGAGAATTTGTGGCAGCTGGCGAAACGCTATTTGTCGTATTGCGACTCACGAAAGTCGCATGTTTGTGCAGCAAACGGCCGCTTCGAGCCTAAACATGTTGATGACGCCCATCATGACTGTTGACTGACCGAAAAATCGTTTTTCACGAAAAAAGCAACAAAAACCGGACCCTCCATCTGGAGCGTAAAAAAACCAAACAAAAACAAAACAAAACGACTCAATAAACCAGAACCTCTGGCTCCGACTGGCAACATTCACAATGTTTTCAAATTTTTGGTCAGGTTTGGGAAACAAATATTTTCGCTTTGTTTTCAGAAACCGTAAAGACTGTTTTCTGCAGTACAACTACTGATTAATAAACAACACAACTGCTGCGTCTCGTTCGATAAAGCGAAACCAAAGCAGAGCTTGCCTGTAATTTTAGCATATCTTGCAGCACGCTTGCCGGACACGCGTCACCGAGTGTTTTCTCCAATTTGGACAGTTGACCTGTTTTCAAAACGTTATATTTTCTATTGTTTCCTCTTGCGTTCGAATAACCTTGCGGCGGGAGGCGGGGGTATTTTGGCGATTTTTGACAACGGTGACCTGACAGTCACTCAAAAAAGCCTATTGTAGGCCTAAGCTTGACTATTTTAAAACAGAGCCAGGAAAAACCGGGAACCCCCAACAGTGCTGTGCAGTGTTGGAGGTGGGGGGGGGGCTTTGGGGGGCAGCCCCCAGTACAGCAGGTGGTTTTTACCTCAAACTACCCAAAATTCGCGCGCTACGCGCACAAATACTACGCTTTCGCACGATTCCACACAATAAAAACATTAAAAATTTTCACCCCAAAACCTAACCCCCCCCTCCCCCGCCCAAACCTCCTTAGGTACATAACCCCCCAGGCCGTCGGCTCTGGTACAGTAGGTATCCCCCCTCTCCGAGCCCGGTACAGTAGGTATCCCCCTCCAGAGTACCTCCAACACTGGTAGGTATCACCCCTCTCCGAGCCCGGCATAGTAGGTATCCCCCCTCCAGAGTACCTCCAACACTGGTGCTGTGGCTGGGGGGGAGGGGGACTTCCCCCCCCAATCAGGGTTTATTCAAAATGGGCTAGTAGCAAGAAGCTAATAAAATCAAACATTTAGTAGCTTTTTTGCCACTGAAAAGCCAACTTACTAGCTTTTTTTGGCCAAAATACAAAATTTAGTAGCTTTTAGGCACTAAATTTGAAAATTTACTAGCTTTTCAAAAAATTTAGTAGCTAAAAAGCTACTAAATTTGGTTAAAAAAATCCATGCCCCCAATGGTACCCTACCCGCCCCGGCCTGGTACACTACTACCCCCTACCCGCCCCGCTCTGGTACCCTACCCCAGTGCTGTGGCTGGGGCGGGGTGGGGGGCCCCCAATGGTACCCTACCCGCCCCGGCCTGGTACGCTACCCCCCTACCCGCCCCGCTCTGGTACCCTACCCCCCTACCCGCCCCGCACTGGTACCCTACCCGCCCCGATTTTTACCCTCAAAATGCACATTTTCGGTCAAAAATGCCCAAATTTCGACCAAAAACCCTAAAAAAGTGCAAAAAAATCTCGCGATATATGTACTTTTTAGTACATAAAAACAGGCACCCGAAAAAACTTGTGTTGTAACCTACCCGCCCCGAAAAATCTCCCCCCCCAAACCGGATTCCCCCCCCCCAAATCCAGGTACACTACCCCACCCGCCCCATTTTTTCCACCTATGTACCTACCTGCCCCGCCAAAGTAGCCGCAGCACTGCCCTACCCTAACCGATTTTTGCCCTCAAAATGCCAATTTACTGTCAAAAATGCCCAAATTCCGACCGAAAGCCCTTAAAAGTGCAAAAAATCGTTGGATTTTGGCTAAGATGGTATAAATGGTATTTTTCACTCGTATAGGGAAATCTTTTTTGTTGCGAGTTTTCTGGCGCTTTGTAAAGGGAACACAAAATTTTTGGAAATGTATGGAGTAGTGAAAATTGTCGTGAGTCTATAAGTTTGTGGTTGAGTATATGTGGTAGTGCTTATGGAAGATTTGACTAAAACTATAATGGTACCCTAGAACTCAGTTTGGCTTTGGGAAATTTTTTGAGATTTTTGGGAGCGAAAAAATAAGCCCCAATACCCTGTGTCTGGTCGGGGGGGTTAGTGTACTACCTTTTTAGGGTTGTACTCTGGGGGGAAGGGGGGGGGGAAGACAAAATAGGAAAAAGTCACTTTTTGGTAGAAAATTATATTTTTACTTTGAAAATTTTAAAGGGGTTTTTGGCGACTTTGAGAATATTGACTAAAAATCAAATTTTAGGTAAATGCTTAGGTAAAAAGGTTTTAGGAAGTTGGGGGTTAGTGTATGGGGGGTTAGTGTATAAGTGTACTTGGTCGGGGGTTAGTTTTAGGGGACCGAATACACTGCCCCCAAAAAAAGAAGCCCCTGAAGGGGATAAAAAAATAAGCCCCCTTGTATTTTACTCAGGTATGTACTACCGCCCCGCAAGCGTATTGCCCCCAAAAAAAACAAAACAAACACCACACAAACAAAAACAAAAAACCACAACAAAACACAAAAACACAACCACAAACCCAAAAACAAAAAACACAAATTAGTGGGCGGGGCCTATCCAACCAACAAAAAAACAAAAAATTTAGTTGGGTTTGGGTTCACACACCAAAAAAAAAAAAAAAAAATTTAAGATATTTTCTGGTTTTGGGGGTTTTTCGTCCAATGTATGCCCCTCAAAGATTTTCAGGTGTTAAATCCCATAATAATGATCTTCCCCCCAGGGTACAAACGCCGAACCTGCCCGAGGTCTACCTGCGTGTGCCACCGTGCACACCAAATTCGGCGAACAATCTCCAACGTCCGGACGTCCACGTCCGTCGTACAGACTGGAGATGCCGACCGCGCAAGTCATCGGGTTTTCGGAATCGGGAACGACTAAGTCGACGCCTCGTTCCCGCGCTGAGCACCCAGTCGACACCCTACTCGACCTTGGCCACTACAACTATGCCAACTACTGCAACAGGCTCCTGTCAATATCCAACGACATCCACCCCAACCCCGGACCACCATCGAAGTACCCTTGCGCAGTGTGCAACAACGCAGTTCGCAACAACACCGCCTCAGTCCTGTGCAACACCTGCTTCAAATGGGTACATGCTTCCCGGGCCCGTAACTGTGCCAAACTGTCCGACATCAACTACTACAACAGCCAGTACCGATGTCCGACTTGCATCACAAAACCAACACCGACGCCGCTACCCAACCAAACCGTGTGCACCGACCCACCGGGCGAAATCAAGATCCTACAGCTCAACATCAACGGGATATCTAATAAGTCCATCGAACTGTCGAACTTCTTACACAACAATCACATCAAAGTCGCGGCACTTCAAGAAACCAAACTCGGCCGCGACTCAAAATCCCCAACAATCCCCAACTTCACAGTCATCAGAAACGACCGCAACACACACGGTGGCGGTCTTGCGCTGTGTGTGCACGAGTCCATACGTTTCTCCACAAAACAGTTGCCCCAGCCCAAATCTGCCGACATCGAACAACAAGCAATCACCATCCACATGGACAACACCGACATCTCAATAGTCAACATCTATATCCCTCCGGCATCTTCGTGCAACAGCAACAGTGACATCTCCCTCGCGCATCTACTGTCACTTGAAAACACCATCATCGCAGGCGACATCAATGCGCACGATGACATGTGGGGCAGCTCGATCAGCGACTCACGGGGAGCTAAATTGAGCTCCGAGAACCAAACCCCCAACAACCCCACACAAAAAAACCTCACCTGACGCTACATTCGCTACCAACTCGCTGCTCCCATGTTGTGACTGGAGCACGAAGATGCCGGAGGGATATAGATGTTGACTATTGAGATGTCGGTGTTGTCCATGTGGATGGTGATTGCTTGTTGTTCGATGTCGGCAGATTTGGGCTGGGGCAACTGTTTTGTGGAGAAACGTATGGACTCGTGCACACACAGCGCAAGACCGCCACCGTGTGTGTTGCGGTCGTTTCTGATGACTGTGAAGTTGGGGATTGTTGGGGATTTTGAGTCGCGGCCGAGTTTGGTTTCTTGAAGTGCCGCGACTTTGATGTGATTGTTGTGTAAGAAGTTCGACAGTTCGATGGACTTATTAGATATCCCGTTGATGTTGAGCTGTAGGATCTTGATTTCGCCCGGTGGGTCGGTGCACACGGTTTGGTTGGGTAGCGGCGTCGGTGTTGGTTTTGTGATGCAAGTCGGACATCGGTACTGGTTGTTGTAGTAGTTGATGTCGGACAGTTTGGCACAGTTACGGGCCCGGGAAGCATGTACCCATTTGAAGCAGGTATTGCACAGGACTGAGGCGGTGTTATTGCGAACTGCGTTGTTGCACACTGCGCAAGGGTACTTCGATGCTGGTCCGGGGTTGGGGTGGATGTCGTTGGATATTGACAGGAGCCTGTTGCAGTAGTTGGCATAGTTGTAGTGGCCAAGGTCGAGTAGGGTGTCGACTGGGTGCTCGACGCGGGAACGAGGCGTCGACTTAGTCGTTCCCGATTCCGAAAACCCGATGACTTGCGCGGTCGGCATCTCCAGTCTGTACGACGGACGTGGACGTCCGGACGTTGGAGATTGTTCGCCGAATTTGGTGTGCGCGGTGGCACACGCAGGTAGACCTCGGGCAGGTTCGGCGTTTGTACCCTTGGGGGTCGTAAAGTCAAGTTCTTGCATACGACACATTATGTACAACGTTTGTGGTTGACTGAGTATATGGTGACGGTGACGTAAAGCCTTTTATGGAAGATCTGCACCTAAAAACACTCAATAATGACCAGTAACACCCTGACAGAACTCCATTTGAGGGGCATTTTTGGGAACATTTTTTGAGATTTTGGGCAGCGAAAAAATACAGCCCCCCAAAAAATAGAGCCCCCCAAGAATACAGCCCCCCCCCCGCCCCCCCCTAAAAGGGGTCAGTGAAAAAATACAGCCCCCTTGTATAGGTTTTACGGTAGGCACCAGAACTCCGGCCAATTTTTTAGTTGGCCATCAAATTTCAGCGGCTTCAAATTCTCGTGCGTGCTTTTGTGGCTTCGATTGATCAACTTGAAGATTGGCCAGCTGTTGCACAATCGGAACCGGTGCCTCAACAACACCACAACCAGATCCGGCCGTCACATTCTCGGCACTGCCTGTGCGGCTTTTACGTCCTCATCCATGGCGACGAATTTGTGCAAAACGATCGATTGCAGCAGGTAGGGCTGATCGCGTGCCGCTCAGCCGCCATGCAGCTAACGATTCTCGGCGCTGAGGTGTTGGCGATCGTGATGAACTGCCTCTACGGTGTCATCATGTTCTACGAACGAAATGTCGACACCCTGACTTCGCACGACGCGTTTGGGCTGCGGGTAATGGAAGGTTGGTTTTTGGGGGTCAGTGCTGGCTGTGGCTACCGCATTGTCGGAAATAGAACCCCCCCATTAATTGAACCCCACCCAAATGGCTCGAAATCAAAAATAGAACCCCCCATTAATAGAACCCCACCCCCAACCTTCACCGTACCACAGATTAGTGGTATGGTAAGGCTGTGTTGCTGTGTCAAACGTTGTTTAAGCTTGCGCACACAACAGAATACAGCTTTTTAAGCATAATTGCGCCGTTAAAGTTGGAAAATACCATTTTTAGGGGCATTATTAACAATGATTTTTTTCACCCGGGGGGCCAAACGAAAAACATAACCCCCAATAATTGACTCCCCCCTTAAATTGAACCCCCCAAAATAACCCCAGTAAAAAAATAGGCCCCCCGGGTTCTATTTCTGACAATACGGTACTTTGGCGGGGCGGGTAGGGTACATACCGTGGAGTGTAAAATACAAGGGGGGCTGTATTTTTTTACTGGCCCCTTGCAGGGGGCTGTCTTTTTTTTGGGGGGGGGCAGTGTAGTTCCTGGGGGGGTCCCCCCCTAAGGTACACTAACCGCCGCGACCAAGGTACACTTTAGTACACTAACCGCCGCGTCAGGTACACTAACCGCCTCAACTTTTGCCTAAAATGGCCATTTTTAGGCCTAAAATGGGCATTTTTAGGCCTAAAATGTGTGATTTTTAGGTCAATATTCTCAAAGTCGCCAAAATACCCTTGTTCTGAAGAATTTTTTTCCAAAAAGGGGTAAAAATAGGTCAAATTTTCTACCTCAAAAAGTGACTTTTTCCTGATTTTGGGTCTTCCCCCCCCCCTTCCCCCCCAGGGAGGTACACTAACCGCCTCACGGAAAAAAGGGGTAGGTACACTAACCGCCGCGCCGGACCAGGAACTACACTGGGGGGGGCTCTATTTTTGGGGGCTGTATTTTTTCGCTGCCCAAAATCTCAAAAAATGTTCCCAAAAATGCCCCTAAAATGGAGTTCTGTCAGGGTGTTACTGGTCATTATTGAGTGTTTTTAGGTGCAAATCTTCCATAAAGCACTACGTCATCATATACTCAACCACAAACGTTGTACGTCAGACGTGCACGGGAGCAATTTTTCAGCTACTGCCGGTAGTATCATTTTGCCAAAAATTTTGTGTTCCCGGTTGTATCAAAGCGCCAGAAATCTCGGCAACCGAAAAAAAGATTTTTCGCCTATACCGAGTGAAAAATACCGAGTTTATACCATCTTGAGCCAAAAATCGCAATCAATTTAGATGCTATCAATTGCACATATCGCGCGCGATTTTTTGCACTTTTAAGGGCTTTCGGTCGGAATTTGGGCATTTTTGACAGTAAATTGGCATTTTGAGGGCAAAAATCGGGTTAGGGTAGGGCAGTGCTGCGGCTACTTTGGCGGGGCAGGTAGGGTACATAGGTGGAAAAAATCGGGGCGGGTAGGGGGGTAGTGTACCTGGGATTTGGGGGGGGGGGGAAATCCGGTTTGGGGGGGGGGGGGGTGATTTTTCGGGGCGGGTAGGTTACAACACAAATTTTTTCGGGTGCCTGTTTTTATGTACTAAAAAGTACATATATCGCGAGATTTTTTTGCACTTTTTAGGGTTTTTGGTCGAAATTTGGGCATTTTTGACCGAAAATGTGCATTTTGAGGGTAAAAATCGGGGCGAGTAGGGTACCAGGGCGGGGCGGGTAGGGGGTAGGGTACCATAGCGGGGCGGGTAGGGGGGTAGCGTACCAGGCCGGGGGGGTAGGGTACCATTGGGGGCCCCCCCCCCCCCCCCCCCCCCCCCGCCCAGCCACAGCACTGGGGTAGGGTACCAGAGCGGGGCGGGTAGGGGGTAGTAGTGTACCAGGCCGGGGCGGGTAGGGTACCATTGGGGGCATGGATTTTTTAACCAAATTTAGTAGCTTTTTAGCTGCTAAATTTTTTGAAAAGCTAGTAAATTTTCAAATTTAGTGCCTAAAAGCTACTAAATTTTGTATTTTGGCCAAAAAAAAGCTAGTAAGTTGGCTTTTCAGTGGCAAAAAAGCTACTAAATGTTTGATTTTATTAGCTTCTTGCTACTAGCCCATTTTGAATAAACCCTGATTGGGGGGGAAGTCCCCCTCCCCCCCAGCCACAGCACCAGTGTTGGAGGTACTCTGGAGGGGGGATACCTACTATGCCGGGCTCGGAGAGGGGTGATACCTACCAGTGTTGGAGGTACTCTGGAGGGGGATACCTACTGTACCGGGCTCGGAGAGGGGGGATACCTACTGTACCAGAGCCGACGGCCTAGGGGGTTATGTACCTAAGGAGGTTTGGGCGGTGGAGGGGGGTTAGGTTTTGGGGTGAAAATTTTTAATGTTTTTGTGTGGAATCGTGCGAAAGCGTAGTATTTGTGCGCGTAGCGCGCGAATTTTGGGTAGTTTGAGGTAAAAACCACCTGCTGTACTGGGGGCTGCCCCCCAAACCGCCCCCCCCCCACCTCCAACACTGCACAGCACTGTTGGGGGTTCCCGGTTTTTCCTGGCTCTGTTTTAAAATAGTCAAGCTTAGGCCTACAATAGGCTTTTTTGAGTGACTGTCAGGTCACCGTTGTCAAAAATCGCCAAAATACCCCCGCCTCCCGCCGCAAGGTTATTCGAACGCAAGAGGAAACAATAGAAAATATAACGTTTTGAAAACAGGTCAACTGTCCAAATTGGAGAAAACACTCGGTGACGCGTGTCCGGCAAGCGTGCGGCAAGATATGCTAAAATTACAGGCAAGCTCTGCTTTGGTTTCGCTTTATCGAACGAGACGCAGCAGTTGTGTTCTTTATTAATCAGTAGTTGTACTGCAGAAAACAGTCTTTACGGTTTCTGAAAACAAAGCGAAAATATTTGTTTCCCAAACCTGACCAAAAATTTGAAAACATTGTGAATGTTGCCAGTCGGAGCCAGAGGTTCTGGTTTATTGAGTCGTTTTGTTTTGTTTTTGTTTGGTTTTTTTACGCTCCAGATGGAGGGTCCGGTTTTTGTTGCTTTTTTCGTGAAAAACGATTTTTCGGTCAGTCAACAGTCATGATGGGCGTCATCAACATGTTTAGGCTCGAAGCGGCCGTTTGCTGCACAAACATGCGACTTTCGTGAGTCGCAATACGACAAATAGCGTTTCGCCAGCTGCCACAAATTCTCGTGATTACAGTTTTCGAATTTTACTCGAACAACCCAACGTGCTGAGGTTGGTTTCTGTAATTTTCTTATGTTCTCATTTTTTCGAGAAAAAAGACGTTATTTTCTCCGATTCCAGTCCAAGTGAACTGCGAATGACGAATCCGAAACTGGTCTGGCACGCGCGCGCCACATCAATAACGAAGGATAGAAAGGATGAGAGAAACGGCAATCGGTTAATTTTGGCAATTTTTCGTCGATTGAAGTGATAAAATAATATTCGAGTCAAATGCAGACGTTGGCGTCTGAGATTCAGTGTCCAAATCACGTGCATGAACAGAACAATGTTGATGGCGGTTTTGTGAATGTGAAACCATGCAGACTGAAGGCAGAGGATGCCAAAATTAGCTGCTCACGTTTTTTTCGTGTGTTGGGTTATCAGCCAGCAGAAAAAAAGGTTTTCATCTGGAGCTGTGGTGCACGGTCGGTGCATTATATGTAGTACATTTATCAGGCCAGTCTGGCTTGCGCTTGTCAACGCCATCTGTTTCTCGGCGCAAAACGGAGCCCGTGAAAATATGACGTTTGACATTCATATTTGATCAACGATTCCTTCTTGCAGTTGTGCCAACGAACTCCTGGCGTTCGCCCGACCGGTCCCGCCCAACAACAACAGCACAAACGGCGATGCCCCGTCCCAGGCAACGAGCTCGTGTAAATTGAGTCCCAGTTGTGAATTGTTTATGTTGGGCAGACGACAGACGAAAGGGCATGACGTCACTCATCAGTTGTTGTACGTGGCACAGGCGCAAATGGTTGGTGCTGGGGCCAGATTTTTTGTTGTATTTTGGTGTGTATTTGAACGACTGATTGAACGTTGGTCGTGTGATTTCTGGTTTTTTACCGACGAAGAATTTTACCTTTTCGATCAATCTTCAATCGAAAGTTTCATCACATCCCTTTCCATTCCAACTAACCACAGTGACCCACCAAACTCGTCTGCTGATCCTACCCACCACATCACTAATCTACCAAGCTCCAATTAAGAAGAGACTAAATTCATCGCAAACCAGCCTTTTTCAACATCTGGACTCAAAGAAACAACAGCACCAAGACGGGATAGAGTAAAGAAATTCAAGAGAAGATCCAAGATCAACTCAAATCCCTCGCGCAAACATGGCCGCCTGAAACTTTGAAGCGTTGGAGCAATCTGATGTGGAGCGAAAGGAGCGCAATTGAATAGGACCATGAACTACTGAGATTGACTGCAAAAATGCTGATAGTGATATGTCCTTTGGATCTATTAACGGCTTTAGCTTATGATCACTTAGGAGAAATCGCTCAGCTTTGTTTTGTTAGTCTTTGGATTTTGTGATCCCTCTTGTGTAATGATGATCATCATTGTTCGGAGCTCAGAATATAAAAAAAAAATTTGAACGACTGAATAAGTATATTGATATTTAAATAATTCTTGTGTATCGATTATTGGAACGATATCTGCGATGCCGATCAATGGTCACAGTGCCCGATATTGTCAGGTTGTATGGTGTTATGTTACGAGAGTTAAAGTGCAAGGGACATAATTCATATTTGGAAAATGGGACCATGTTTTATTGCTGGAAGTGAAAGCCGCAATCAAGGTGACCATCCTTCAAAAAGAAGTACCGTCTAAAAGTGTCAAATGAACTGTCAAAAAGTGTGCCAAAGGTGCACCTCTGGGAGTATAAGCACCAACTGATCTAGCCGCCCCCCGGACATGATTTTCAGGCATCGTACGGAAGCAGCACATCACCGAACGAACGAAGTTGGAAAATCGATGTTGCACGATATGATCGTCACACCGACGGAGTGAGTTGAAAAATCATAAGTCCTTCAAAAAGGCTCATTTCGCGATTCTGAAACCGGGTCTGGAACCGGTCAAATTTGCCGTATTGGTTTATGTTTCATTGAAGTGCACCAGTGTCGGTGTCCACTCGTAGAGGTCGATACCTTTGGTGGACCACCTTCTGTTGCGTCCCCAATGTGCATAGTCTTATATACAGTATGCAATCACCGAAACATTTTCATTTGACTTCCGATCCGTTGACACTTGTTGACACATCGAACTGAAAATGTTTCGGTGATTACATATATAAGACTATGTACATTGGGGACGCAACAGAAGGTGGTCCACCAAAGGTATCGACCTCTACGAGTGGACACCGATACTGGTGCACTTCAATGAAACATAAACCAATACGGCAAATTTGACCGGTTCCAGAACCGGTTTCAGAATCGCGAAATGAGCCCTTTTGAAGGACTTATGATTTTTCAACTCACTCCGTCGGTGTGACGATCATATCGTGCAACATCGATTTTCCAACTTCGTTCGTTCGGTGATGTGCTGCTTCCGTACGATGCCTGAAAATCATGTCCGGGGGGCGGCTAGATCAGTTGGTGCTTATACTCCCAGAGGTGCACCTTTGGCACACTTTTTGACAGTTCATTTGACACTTTTAGACGGTACTTCTTTTTGAAGGATGGTCACCTTGATTGCGGCTTTCAGTTCCAGCAACAAAAAATGGTCCCATTTTCCAAATATGAATTATGTCCCTTGCACTTTAAGGTGTCGGCAAATTTTATACACAGTTTGTTGTTCTTGTGGAAGCTGAGTAAACAACAATCGAAACCTGACCGTGCGGTGCAATTCCTTGTGAGACCTGTTAAAAAAATAAAGTTTTTTATCCAAGCTAATTTTTTTTCCAAATCTCACCTGTTCCATATCATACTGCTTGCTTACATGGTTTCTTGAGTTGCAAGTTCTCGAAGTTTACTGAACGCATTCTGACTTCGATTGACATCAAAATTTCAGATATTATTTTATCAACGACTTCCACGCTGATCAAAATCAGATTTGTTGATTCAAGCAATCACATGACCAAGGTCAATCACATGACCAAGGTCCATCACACACTGTATTTTACCCTTCCAGGTTGGCTGTCTGCCGAATCTGGCCAGCTACATGGCGGCGGAGCTGAGACTGTCGCTCGCTGATTGGCTGACGGAATGGTGCTCGAACGTGATTGGTCAGATCCGCGCGAAAACGGCCGAGAACAGCCACATGGCATTCGGCCAGAAACAACAGGACCTGTTTGTCGAACAAAGTTGGTCGTTGTGCTGGTGCTTGCTGTGCATTGCTTTTGGTTCATTGTTCGTTTCCCTCACACAAAACTTGAGAAACGTGACTTCAAAATCTTTTGGATGAGCGCGTCGTCGTCACCATCCAACTTCATTGCATGTGGGTTTCTCGTGTTTCAAGATTGACTGATTATTTTCCTCATTTCCGCCAAAAATTCCATTTCCCTCCTGCAAGCGATTAGATCCACAGGATCTGCTGCAACTGGAAAACTCCGGTAGGCAAATCGACGCTCCATCTTGGTACATTAAGCTGCGCTTTTGGCTTAAAGTGGTGTTAAAAATCTTCACTCCAAATCGCTAATAAATCGGGCGCTACGCGCGAAATTAGCGTTTTAGAGCACATTCTCTCAGTATTCAGATATAAAAAATTTTGTTTCCGGGTTGACCTCCCAAAATGGTGGATTTCAGCCCGATCTGGTGGTTGAGTAGGTTGAACCAGTGGTGTGGCTACTTTGGCGGGGCGGGTAGGGTACATAGGTGAAAAAATCCGGGGCGGGTAGGGGGTAGTGTACCTGGAATCCGGTTATCTTGGGGGGAATCCGGTTTGGAGGGGGGGAGATTTTTCGGAGCGGGTAGGGTACCATGTAAGTTTTTTTGGGTGCCTATTTTTATGTGCTATAAAGTGCATATATCGCGCACGATTTTTTGCACTTTTAATTGTTTTCGGTCGAAGTTTGGGCATTCTTGACCGAAAAATGGGCATTTTGAGGGCAAAAATCGGGGCGGGTAGGGTACCAGAGCGGGGCGGGTAGGGGATAGGGTACCGGGGCGGGTAGGCTACCACTGTGGGGGACCCCCCAGCCACAGCACTGGGTTGAACTCTGTTGGCCCAGACATGTCTGATCCAATGGATATCGCAAGTGCTTGCCTGTCGGCCGTTGCAAATGCTGGGCCAAAATGACTGGGCCAAATCTCCACCAAATGTTTTTTTTCCAAATCATTCCTTTCAGTTTTCTCGTGCGCCCAATTCGGTTTCATCGACTTTGCCCGACGTGATTGGCTGGATGTGATTGCGTCGTGGCAGCACCCAGATGTTGGATGTTTTGGTGGCGTCAAGACAATGACGATGGATGTTGGCACCAATGCGACCACGGATGCAGACGTAACGCACAAGGGTGAGTGTGGAGGATTGCGTGGTGGGGATGTTCTCGAAATTGGCCACTGCTAAAAGTGGAAATTTACCACCTTTACGAGAACCATTTTTGGCTAAAACGCTTCCTGCCAAATTCTTTAAAAAACTTTGTCGGTTTGACTGACGTACTATCGAAGATTCTGTACATATTTATTTCCGTGCAGTGGTCTTGGTCGATTTATTTTGTTCTCAGACGAAGTGTGAAACTTTATGTTTTGCAAAGCGCGCCTATTTGTGATTTTTGGCGCGAATGCTTGTCGTGTTGTCCACAAAAGAAGAAGTAAAACGATAAAAAGTGCGCCGTCTCACTCATGCCTGCGATATCCAATGCTTATCTAAAAATGCATCTGATCATAGAGTTAGACAGAACAAAATATGTGTTTAAAATCGCAAACATATATATGGGAAACATATATCAGCCTGCCTGTGAATCATTACAGATACCGGCTGTTCACTACACGAGACGTCAATGGCCGTGGGTGCGCTGTTGTCGATGATGTGGTTCATTGTGTTGGAATATCCCAAAGAATGGGCCCATATGAGATTGGATCTACAACGATCAAAGAATCTGATCAGAATACGTGCCAAGGACATGTTTCGAGCCTATAATTACACCAAGTGGGAGAATGTTGTGCAGATAAAAGTTGGTTGCGTCGCGTTTTATTGTTGATAGATTATTTGTTTTTTCGAGAAGGGTGAACCGGAAACGTCACTATGTGGCAAAACTGCACATGTGCGTGCGATGAGCAAAACACTTTCGTGGATGAGCCCGCTTGCCACGAGCCTAAGCCGAGGTCCGGGCCGATAACACTGCTGGATGTTATTGAGGTCTACCGATGCCAACAAATCTTTAATCCACTTAGTCTTCAGGACGTCGGCATGACCAGTGGCGGTTTTGGTGACGACGCTTCATACGCGCTGAATGCCGAACCGCCCTCTCTGTCCAGACTCAACTCTGCGCCGGCCTATGCCGCCTTGTTGTTCATGCTTGTGTTCGTCTATTGCACGTGGAGGCTGTTCATCAAACGGAATCGGACCAGACTCTACCCGTTCGCCTACAAGAAGTTATAGTCTCGCACCGGATCCGATAAATTTTTATTTTTCTGGGGATGTTTGCCCCGTCTGTATATAATATTATGCGATCTAATGCGTCTTCACAATGCAACCGGCTGTGATACAGTGCATGAGCCAGCCTGTGTAACCATCGTTTGCAGAGCAGACTAGCGTGACTGACGGTTGATGTTTCACAGGCTATATTACAGGCCCTGTTACTTGATTCAGTGCGGCATCAAACATTGAAATTTATTCGCTGCGCTGTTTTCATACTTTCCAAAAGTGCACTGGACGATTTCCAGCTTTGCCACCGTCGATTAATGAAACTTTCGATTTTTTTGTTATTGCAGGTTCTGTTCCCCGCATCACCTTGTTGTTATTTGTACCAGGGTTGGAAAAAAAAATTTTTTTTTTAAACAAGTTTTTTTTTTAAAAAAAAAAAATTTTTTTTTTAAAAAAAAATTTTTTTTTTAAAAAGTCTGAGATTCGGGGAAATTTTACCAAATTTGCCTAAAAAACGCGCAAAATCGCGAAAAATTCCAACTTTAATTGACAAGTCACTTTTGTGACTTGGTTTGCATCACTTATCAAGGGTGTTTACGTCATTTCGGTACGATCCAACAGTCTGTGCTTGATATGGACCGATGATTGCTGCTCTGTGGTATCGGACACAACAGTTTGTGGCCGAATAAGCAAGATTCACTCATAAACCACACAGAATTGAGAATATAAGCTGCAGAAATACTTGTCGGGCAGCTGAATCAGTCGTGTATGACCGACCTGATGGGGTATGACATCGAAGTACCATGTAGGCACATGCATACTGTGTCCCAT
This sequence comes from Rhynchonema sp. JSB1_4, assembly GCA_030248065.1. NCBI lineage: Eukaryota > Metazoa > Nematoda > Chromadorea > Monhysterida > Xyalidae > Rhynchonema > Rhynchonema sp. JSB1_4. The sequence goes on from JASAMV010007127.1 coordinate 18,858, forward strand.
GTACCAAGGGAAGGTATAATAACATCATTTGGGGTATCTTAGGTACCAAATACATGCCCCAAAGGTGATTTTGTGAAGAAAATTTTTCGACCCTTGAGAAAAAATGACAAAAAATAACCCCCAAAAAGGCCATTTTTGGACGTTTTAGAACATTTTGTTCCCCCGAAAATTTTAAAAAAAAATTTTTTTAAAAAAAAAAAATTTTTCAAAAACCTTTTTTTTTTTAAAAAAAAAAAAATTTTTTTTTTAAAAAAAAAAATTTTTTTTTTTGCCCAACCCTGATTTGTACAGTTAGATTGTTTGGCTTTATTGTTTTTGGTTGTGTTCCCATGTTTTGAACAGCGCGCAACATTGCTAAAAAAATATCGAACTTTTTTCTTTTGTCAGCTGTCCGCAGTGCTACACTAAAGATGCATTCTGGTCTCTGCTTTTTGCTATGACAGATTTAATTGTGATTTTATTGTTTTCTTCGTTGAGTCTTCCCGTATTTGTCAGCGAACACTCGATTTCGGCCATACAGTTTGCTCATGTTTTGAACAACGATCATGTGAATGATTCTCATTTTGGAATCGAAATGATCCATTTATCTTCTTATGTGCAACAATGAATTTCATGAAGATTAAAAAGATGTAGTTGAGCGGTATGGCTGGCTGATGTTCCAAAACAGGCAACAAAATGAACTGAAGATAGAAGGAACGCTGAAGTGGGATAATAAGAACATTTAAATATCAACTGCGGTCACAATACAGCAGAAGGTTACTTGATACTGTATATTCGTGGCAATATTGAAAACCTCCTCACACAAAAGTCAGAAGTCTATAAGCGCGTTTCTGGCGATTGACATGTCAGACATGGACACCTCGGCGGCTATTTCAGAGGGTCGCATATCGCCGACTCAATTGGAATGCTGCAGAGAGTCAATGGGCCTTTACGAGCCTATCATTCTACTGTAATGAGTCCCTCCCAAAAACGCAATGCATGTGAATGGTCGAATCGAAACCGTCGTTTATCTCCGAAGAACTACGAAAAACTAACCAAACTGTCAGGAACACCTCTGCGTGCAAACCCAAAGCGTCCCATGTGCCTGGTGCACATGGTGTACTGTATGTCTTAACGTTGTGGTTCCCGACTGACTGCACATTGAACGGTGCACCCCATTCGTGTGTGGACACTTGTTGATGATTGCCACAAATGCCATTTATATTTATGGCATAAATGGCATTTTTGGCAATAGTCAACATGTGGTATAAATCACGCTGCGTATAGGAGGACCAGGGTTGGATTAAAAAATTTTTTTATTATCGAACTTTTTTTTTAAAAAAAACTTTTTAAAATTTTTTTTTTTGAAAATCACTTTTTTTTATTCCGGACCCCAAAAAATTGGTTTCTAGAAAAATGAAATTTCTGAAATCATGTTACTTAGGTATGTTTTGAGGGACACTAAAGAGAACTTCTCCACTGACTTGCATGTTTATGTCGATCACCTGCGATTTAGCCCATTTGGTCATAACTTTGAGAACCCCGATGGTAACTCTGTGGGCATACATGACAAAGGGAAGACCAACCTTCTGTTTGTGAATTTGGGGATAAATTTGAAGAGAGATAAAGACCTACACCACACTGATGTTGTGTGACAAAAGCAACAAATGACAAATCCACACAACTGCAAATAGGCGAGCAACGTGGAGTCTGTCGATAGCTTACGTCGATAGCTCAATAACTGTACAGTATACGGTATGGGATGTCCTATATTATACATGCAGCGATTGTTGGGATGTCTGGGAACTGTATGAGTCCATTACAACGCCATTTTAAACTGAAATATAAGCGCCGCAGGCGATTTTTTGAGAATGATGAGCAATAAAACGCATGAAAACATACCTTTTTACCTTAAAAAAGTGAGAAAATAACGAAAAAAGGGGAAAAATAATAAAAAAGTGGACTCACTTTTTAAAATTTTAAAATAAAAAAAGTGGCCAACTTTTTTTTTAATTCTTTTTACAAAAAAAAATTTACTTTTTTTTAATCCAACCCTGAGGAGGACACTTGTTGATAGTGCATAAGAATAAATGGCATTTTTGGCATTACAGTCAACAACTGGTATAAACAACGCTGCGTATTGGTCGCACAATGACTATATGAGAATCCATCCCCATATTTTTCCTACATCGGCAAGGAGGGTTTCTGGCGATTTTTTTCAAATTGAATCAGGTTTTGACAAGGAGTTCTTTTCTCTTTGTTTTCCCGCTTTATTTATCGGGAGTGATCAACGTGTGTGTGTGTGTTTGTGTGCGTGTGTATCGATTTCACACACAAAGCGTGTAATACGTGGCTACAGTAACCCGAGCCCGAACCATTTCGGTTGCGTAGAATTCAGGGTGAAACTTCTGCACACGTGTGTTTCTCTTTCTTCTCACTGATAAGCATGCAAAGTTCTTGTCAAAACCTGGTCTAATTTGAAAAAAAATGCTAAATATCCGCCTTTTCAATGCAGGAAAAGTAGGGGGATGGATTCTCATATAGTCGTTGTGCGACCAATATAACACAGTTGTTGACTGTGTTGATAAAAATGCCATTTATACCAAAATACATAGGTATACATGGTTGCTAACAAGTGGACAATGATAGATTGACTATGGCAATAGTATACTTACCATCAGGGTTGGGCAAAAAAAACGACGGCGTTTTTTCTTAAAAAAACGACGTTTTTTTAAAAAAAACGCCTGGGTCGTTTTTCGTTTTTTTAGAATTCCTGAATTTCCTTGAGTTTCCCTGATTTTTCAGGGAAAGTACCCTGATTATCAAGGAAAATCAATTTTTTGTCCCATTTTTTTCAAAAAAAATTTCGACCAACTTTTACTTTGTCGAGATACGTCGATATACGGAGTTTGACTTTCAGTGATGACCACGGCCAAAGTTGGTCCCACGATGCGGGTCTGATATGGGATCTTAGCATCTCGGTAGAAAAGGGTTGAAACCCGTTTATTTTGCCTCAGAACACATAGAATTACTTCATTTAACCACGTTTTCTTCCCAACATGAGCGTTTTCCAATTTTTTTGGGGGCATATTTTGGTCATCTGGGCGTGTTAAAAAAACGATTTTTTGAAAAAAAAACGTTTTTTGCCCAACCCTGCTTACCATTGGCGTCCAATCGTGACAAGGGGCAACAGATGACCGAGCTGAAACGACTGGGTGGATGATCTGATGAACGACGGCACGAATCGACAGCGAGTAAGTGATCAGGTTGACCATGGCTTAGCGTAGAGAACTTCAATCAATGCTGGCATTAATTCTGCATTGAGATTCCAACCCGTAAGTATCAAATTCAATGATCAGATCAATCTATATGAGCAGACTGCCGCGATCTACTGGCCACCATATTTGGGCGCACAGTCCACCCTCGCTATCGTGACCTAATTGGGTCAACCCGAAGTCAAGTTTACCAAACCAAAAATTGTCTGGTAAATTCAGGGAGAATGTTGCAGGACGCACACGAGTTTGAACTCATCCTCCTCTGTTTCGTAGTCATTCGGAAATGAATTGAAAAAGAAATTTTACCTCAAGATTTATTTTATTCGTGAATGCTGAGTCGTGTGAAACCTGGTTGCTTTTCAGGTTTCGCTTTCGCTTTGCATGAATTGCCAGTGGCGGTCGCATTGTTGACTTATTAAATACCAAAAGCGCTTTACAGCGGTATTTTCGCCCACCCAACATGGTTTCGACACGGTCCGAGCGAAAACGGTCGAAGTCGCCGAAGAGCAGTCGAAAATCAAAGAAGAGCAGCAGCGATAAACACGAAAGAAAACGGAAACGATCGCGCACGCCAGACAATGAGGACAGACCATCGAGGAAGGAAAGAAAGACTGATGATGTTGTTGAACAGGTGGAAAAATGTTGTGTCCAATGTCCATTCCATTCCATTCCCTTCCCTTCGCTTTTTGGGCGGGTGGGCTGGCCAGGGTAGTACTGGGCAGTGCTGTGGCTGGGGGGCGGGGGGGGGGGGGGGTCCTCCCCCAATGGTACCCTACCCGCCCCGGCCTGGTACGCTACCCCCCTACCCGCCCCGCTCTGGTACCCTACCCCCTACCCGCCCCGCCCTGGTACCCTACCCGCCCCGATTTTTACCCCCAAAATGCCCATTTTTCGGTCAAAAATTCCCAAATTTCGACCGAAAACCCTAAAAAGTGCAAAAAATTTCGCGCTGCGCGCGATATATGTACTTTTTAGTACATAAAAACAGGCACGCGAAAAAACTTGTGTTGTACCCTACCCGCCCCGAAAAATCTTCCCCCCCCCTCCCCCCCAAACCGGATTTCCCCCCCCCCCCCAGTGGTGTATCTGGGGGGGGGGGGGGGGGGGGGGGGGGGGCCCCCCCCCCCTAGGTACAGTAGGTAGGTTGCCGCCCCTCGCCTGGTACAGTAGGTAGGTTGCCGCCCCTCCCCTGGTACAGTAGGTAGGTTGCCGCTGCCGCCCCACCTAACTTTTCACCCAAAACATTCATTTTTGGCTTAAAATTGCATAAAATTAGCATATTTGTCTGCAAATAGGCGAAAAATCGCGCGCTGCGCGCGAAATTAGTGTTTTAGGCCACATTTTCTTCAGTATTTAGACATAAAAAATTTCGGTTTCCAGATGACCCCCCCCCCAAGTGGTACGACCCCCCCCTAGCTCGGCTGGTACAGTAGGTAGGTTGCCGCCCCGCATTTTGGGTGGTACAGTAGGTTGCCGCCCCGCCTGGGTAGCTACACCACTGCTACCCCCCGACCCAATGGTGTGGGGGGGGGGGGGGGGTGGGGGGGTCCCCCCCCCCCTAGGTACAGTAGGTAGGTTGCCGCCCCTCGCCTGGTACAGTAGGTAGGTTGCCGCCCCTCCCCTGGTACAGTAGGTAGGTTGCCGCCCCACCTAACTTTTCACCCAAAACATTCATTTTTGGCTTAAAATTGCATAAAATTAGCATATTTGTCTGCAAATAGGCGAAAAATCGCGCGCTGCGCGCGAAATTAGTGTTTTAGGCCACATTTTCTTCAGTATTTAGACATAAAAAATTTCGGTCTCCAGATGACCCCCCCCAAGTGGTACGACCCCCCCCCCTCGCTCGGCTGGTACCACTGGTGTGGCTGGGGGGGGGGGGGGGGTGGGGGTCCCCCCAAGGTACTGTTGGTAGGTTGCCGCCCCTTGGCTGGTAGTGTAGGTAGGTTGCCGCCCCTCCCCTGGTTCTTTAGGTATGTTGCCGCCCCACCTAACTTTTCACCCAAAACATTCATTTTTGGCTTAAAATTGCATAAAATTAGCATATTTGTCTGCAAATAGGCGAAAAATCGCGCGCTGCGCGCGAAATTAGTGTTTTAGGCCACATTTTCTTCAGTATTTAGACATAAAAAATTTCGGGTTCCAGCTGGCCCCCCCCCCAAGTGGTACGACCCCCCCCCCCTAGCCCCGGCTGGTACAGTAGGTAGGTTGCCGCCCCGCATTTTGGGTGGTACAGTAGGTTGCCGCCCCGCCTGGGTAGCTACACCACTGCCCCCCCCCAAGATCCCAGGTACACTACCCCCCTACCCACCCCGATTTTTTCCACCTATGTACCCTACCTGCCCCGCAAAAGTAGCCACAGCACCCCCCCCCCCCTAAAAAGAGGTTTGAAAGGATGTTTTTTCGCTTGTAATCGCATTTATTCGTGTCTATTCGTCAATAGGAGGCGTATTATGTGCTCTGAACGAACAACAAACGTGCATAAATGTACCTGTACACCACTATCAAGCCTTAATACACTACAGTATAGGGGATGTTACTTAGGGGGGGGGCTCTATTCCGGGGGGGCCTCTATTAATTCACTGACCCCTTTTTGGGGGGGCTGTATTACGGGGGGGCTCTATTCCGGGCAGTGTAGTTCCCTGGGGGAGGGGGGGGTCCCGCGCCCCCCCTAAGGTACACTAACCGCCGCGACCAAGGTACACTAGTACACTAACCGCCGCGCCAGGTACACTAACCGCCTCAATTTTTGCCTAAAATTGGCATTTTTAGGCCTAAAATGGGCATTTTTAGGCCTAAAATGAGTGATTTTTAGGTCAATGATGTCAAAAGTCGCCAAAATACCCTTTTTAGGAAGAATTTTTTCCAAAAAGGGGCAAAAATCGGTCAAATTTTCTACCCCAAAAAGTGACTTTTTCCTGGATTTGGGTCTTCCCCCCCCCTTCCCCCCCCAGGGAGGTACACTAACCGCCGCACGGAAAAAAGGGGTAGGTACACTAACCGCCGCGCCGGACCAGGAACTACACTGATTCCGGGGGGGCTGTATTTAGGTTTTTACGGTACCCATTTTTGGGGTCGAAATGTGTTGACGATAGAGATAGATAGATTGTTCCCAGAATTTGTTGACGATAGATAGATTTGCCCATAAGTGTTGACGATAGATAGATGAAATCAAAAAGTGTTGACGATAGATAGATGAATTTGGGGGGGAGGGGGACCCCCCCCCAGTACCAGTGCTGTGGCTACTTTTGCGGGGCGGGTAGGGTACATAGGTGTAAAAAATCGGGGTGGGTAGGGGGGTAGTGTACCTGGGATCTGGGGGGGGGCAGTGGTGTAGCTACCCAGGCGGGGCGGCAACCTACTGTACCACCCAAATTGGGGGGGGGCAACCTACCTACGGTACCCGCCGAGCTCGGGGGGGGGGGTCGTACCACTTGGGGGGGGGGTCATCTGGAAACCGAAATTTTTTATGTCTAAATACTGAAGAAAATGTGGCCTAAAACACTAATTTCGCGCGCAGCGCGCGATTTTTCGCCTATTTGCAGACAAATATGCTAATTTTATGCAATTTTAAGCCAAAAATGAATGTTTTGGGTGAAAAGTTAGGTGGGGCGGCAACCTACCTAATGTACCAGGGGAGGGGCGGCAACCTACCTACTGTACCAGGCGAGGGGCGGCAACCTACCAACTGTACCTTGGGGGGGACCCCCACCCCCCCCCCCCCCAGCCACACCAGTGGTACCAGCCGAGCTAGGGGGGGGTCGTACCACTTGGGGGGGTCATCTGGAGACCGAAATTTTTTATGTCTAAATACTGAAGAAAATGTGGCCTAAAACACTAATTTCGCGCGCAGCGCGCGATTTTTCGCCTATTTGCAGACAAATATGCTAATTTTATGCAATTTTAAGCCAAAAATGAATGTTTTGGGTGAAAAGTTAGGTGGGGCGGCAACCTACCTACTGTACCAGGGGAGGGGCGGCAACCTACCTACTGTACCAGGCGAGGGGCGGCAACCTACCTACTGTACCTAGGGGGGGACCCCCCCACCCCCCCCCCCAGCCACACCATTGGGTAGGGGGGTAGCAGTGGTGTAGCTACCCAGGCGGGGCGGCAACCTACTGTACCACCCAAAATGCGGGGCGGCAACCTACCTACTGTACCAGCCGAGCTAGGGGGGGGTCGTACCACTTGGGGGGGGGTCATCTGGAAACCGAAATTTTTTATGTCTAAATACTGAAGAAAATGTGGCCTAAAACACTAATTTCGCGCGCAGCGCGCGATTTTTCGCCTATTTGCAGACAAATATGCTAATTTTATGCAATTTTAAGCCAAAAATGAATGTTTTGGGTGAAAAGTTAGGTGGGGCGGCACGCGGCAACCTACCTACTGTACCAGGGGAGGGGCGGCAACCTACCTACTGTACCAGGCGAGGGGCGGCAACCTACCTACTGTACCTAGGGGGGGGGTCCCCCCCCCACTCCCCCCCCCCCCCAGCTACACCACTGGGGGGGGGGGGGGGGGAAATCCGGTTTGGGGGGGAGGGGGGAAGATTTTTCGGGGCGGGTAGGGTACAACACAAGTTTTTTCGCGGGCATGTTTTTATCTACTAACAAGTACATATATCGCGCGCAGCGCGAAATTTTTTGCTCTTTTTTGGGTTTTCGGTCGAAATTTGGGAATTTTTGACCGAAAAATGGGCATTTTGGGGGTAAAAATCGGGGCGGGTAGGGTACCAGGGCGGGGCGGGCAGGGGGTAGGGTACCAGAGCGGGGCGGGTAGGGGGGTAGCGTACCAGGCCGGGGCGGGTAGGGTACCATTGGGGGGAGCCCCCCCCCCCCCCCCCCCCCCAGCCACAGCACTGCCCAGTACTACCCTGGCCAGCCCACCCGCCCAAAAAGCGAAGGGAAGGGAATGGAATGGAATGGACATTGGACACAACATTTTTCCACCTGTTCAACAACATCATCAGTCTTTCTTTCCTTCCTCGATGGTCTGTCCTCATTGTCTGGCGTGCGCGATCGTTTCCGTTTTCTTTCGTGTTTATCGCTGCTGCTCTTCTTTGATTTTCGACTGCTCTTCGGCGACTTCGACCGTTTTCGCTCGGACCGTGTCGAAACCATGTTGGGTGGGCGAAAATACCGCTGTAAAGCGCTTTTGGTATTTAATAAGTCAACAATGCGACCGCCACTGGCAATTCATGCAAAGCGAAAGCGAAACCTGAAAAGCAACCAGGTTTCACACGACTCAGCATTCACGAATAAAATAAATCTTGAGGTAAAATTTCTTTTTCAATTCATTTCCGAATGACTACGAAACAGAGGAGGATGAGTTCAAACTCGTGTGCCTCCTGCAACATTCTCCCTGAATTTACCAGACAAATTTTGGTTTGGTAAACTTGACTTCGGGTTGACCCAATTAGGTCACGATAGCGAGGGTGGACTGTGCGCCCAAATATGGTGGCCAGTAGATCGCGGCAGTCTGCTCATACAGATTGATCTGATCATTGAATTTGATACTTACGGGTTGGAATCTCAATGCAGAATTAATGCCAGCATTGATTGAAGTTCTCTACGCTAAGCCATGGTCAACCTGATCACTTACTCGCTGTCGATTCGTGCCGTCGTTCATCAGATCATCCACCCAGTCGTTTCAGCTCGGTCATCTGTTGCCCCTTGTCACGATTGGACGCCAATGGTAAGCAGGGTTGGGCAAAAAACGTTTTTTTTTCAAAAAATCGTTTTTTTAACACGCCCAGATGACCAAAATATGCCCCCAAAAAAATTGGAAAACGCTCATGTTGGGAAGAAAACGTGGTTAAATGAAGTAATTCTATGTGTTCTGAGGCAAAATAAACGGGTTTCAACCCTTTTCTACCGAGATGCTAAGATCCCATATCAGACCCGCATCGTGGGACCAACTTTGGCCGTGGTCATCACTGAAAGTCAAACTCCGTATATCGACGTATCTCGACAAAGTAAAAGTTGGTCGAAATTTTTTTGAAAAAAATGGGACAAAAAAATTGATTTTCCTTGATAATCAGGGTACTTTCCCTGAAAAATCAGGGAAACTCAAGGAAATTCAGGAATTCAGGATTAAAAAAACCAAACACGACCCAGGCGTTTTTTTTTAAAAACGTCGTTTTTTTTAAGAAAAAACGCCGTCGTTTTTTTTTGCCCAACCCTGATGGTAAGTATACTATTGCCATAGGCAATCTATCATTGTCCACTTGTTAGCAACCATGTATACCTATGTATTTTGGTATAAATGGCATTTTTATCAACACAGTCAACAACTGTGTTATATTGGTCGCACAACGACTATATGAGAATCCATCCCCCTACTTTTCCTGCATTGAAAAGGCGGATATTTAGCATTTTTTTTTCAAATTAGACCAGGTTTTGACAAGAACTTTGCATGCTTATCAGTGAGAAGAAAGAGAAACACACGTGTGCAGAAGTTTCACCCTGAATTCTACGCAACCGAAATGGTTCGGGCTCGGGTTACTGTAGCCACGTATTACACGCTTTGTGTGTGAAATCGATACACACGCACACAAACACACACACACACGTTGATCACTCCCGATAAATAAAGCGGGAAAACAAAGAGAAAAGAACTCCTTGTCAAAACCTGATTCAATTTGAAAAAAATCGCCAGAAACCCTCCTTGCCGATGTAGGAAAAATATGGGGATGGATTCTCATATAGTCATTGTGCGACCAATACGCAGCGTTGTTTATACCAGTTGTTGACTGTAATGCCAAAAATGCCATTTATTCTTATGCACTATCAACAAGTGTCCTCCTCAGGGTTGGATTAAAAAAAAAAGTAAATTTTTTTTTGTAAAAAGAATTAAAAAAAAAAGTTGGCCACTTTTTTTATTTTAAAATTTTAAAAAGTGAGTCCACTTTTTTATTATTTTTCCCCTTTTTTCGTTATTTTCTCACTTTTTTAAGGTAAAAAGGTATGTTTTCATGCGTTTTATTGCTCATCATTCTCAAAAAATCGCCTGCGGCGCTTATATTTCAGTTTAAAATGGCGTTGTAATGGACTCATACAGTTCCCAGACATCCGAACAATCGCTGCATGTATAATATAGGACATCCCATACCGTATACTGTACAGTTATTGAGCTATCGACGTAAGCTATCGACAGACTCCACGTTGCTCGCCTATTTGCAGTTGTGTGGATTTGTCATTTGTTGCTTTTGTCACACAACATCAGTTAGTGGTTGTAGGTCTTTATCTCTCTTCAAATTTATCCCCAAATTCACAAATAAAATATAAGGTTGGTCTTCCCTTTGTCATGACTGCTCACAGAGTTACCATCGGGGTTCCGAAATTGATGACCAAAATGTGCAAAATCTGTACAGGTGATCGACATAAACATGCAAGTCAGTGGAGAAGTTCTCTTTAGTGTCCCTCAAAACATACCTAAGTAACATGATTTCAGAAATTTCATTTTTCTAGAAACCAATTTTTTGGGGTCCGGAAAATAAAAAAAGTGATTTTCAAAAAAAAAAATTTTAAAACTCTTTTTTTAAAAAAAAGTTCGATAATAAAAAAATTTTTTAATCCAACCCTGGTCCTCCTATACGCAGCGTGATTTATACGACACGCAAAGTTTACTATTGCCAAAAATGCCATTTATGCCATAAATATAAATGGCATTTGTGGCAATCATCAACAAGTGTCCACACACGAATGGGGTGCACCGTTCAATGTGCAGTCAGTCGGGAACCACAACGTTAAGACATACAGTACACCATGTGCACCAGGCACATGGGACGCTTTGGGTTTGCACGCAGAGGTGTTCCTGACAGTTTGGTTAGTTTTTCGTAGTTCTTCGGAGATAAACTACGGTTTCGATTCGACCATTCACATGCATTGCGTTTTTGGGGAGGGACTCATTACAGTAGAATGATAGGCTCGTAAAGGCCCATTGACTCTCTGCAGCATTCCAATTGAGTCGGCGATATGCGACCCTCTGAAATAGCCGCCGAGGTGTCCATGTCTGACATGTCAATCGCCAGAAACGCGCTTATAGACTTCTGACTTTTGTGTGAGGAGGTTTTCAATATTGCCACGAATATACAGTATCAAGTAACCTTCTGCTGTATTGTGACCGCAGTTGATATTTAAATGTTCTTATCATCCCACTTCAGCGTTCCTTCTATCTTGATTCCAAAATGAGAATCATTCACATGATCGTTGTTCAAAACATGAGCAAACTGTATGGCCGAAATCGAGTGTTCGCTGACAAATACGGGAAGACTCAACGAAGAAAACAATAAAATCACAATTAAATCTGTCATAGCAAAAAGCAGAGACCAGAATGCATCTTTAGTGTAGCACTGCGGACAGCTGACAAAAGAAAAAAGTTCGATATTTTTTTAGCAATGTTGCGCGCTGTTCAAAACATGGGAACACAACCAAAAACAATAAAGCCAAACAATCTAACTGTACAAATCAGGGTTGGGCAAAAAAAAAAATTTTTTTTTTTAAAAAAAAAATTTTTTTTTTTAAAAAAAAAAGGTTTTTGAAAAATTTTTTTTTTTAAAAAAAAAATTTTTTTTTAAAAATTTTCGGGGGAACAAAATGTTCTAAAACGTCCAAAAATGGCCTTTTTGGGGGTTATTTTTTGTCATTTTTTCTCAAGGGTCGCAAAAATTTCTTCACAAAATCATCTTTGGGGCATGTATTTGGTACCTAACATACCCAAATGATGTTATTATACCTTCCCTTGGTACATGGGACACAGTATGCATGTGCCTACATGGTACTTCGATGTCATACCCCATCAGGTCGGTCATACACGACTGATTCAGCTGCCCGACAAGTATTTCTGCAGCTTATATTCTCAATTCTGTGTGGTTTATGAGTGAATCTTGCTTATTCGGCCACAAACTGTTGTGTCCGATACCACAGAGCAGCAATCATCGGTCCATATCAAGCACAGACTGTTGGATCGTACCGAAATGACGTAAACACCCTTGATAAGTGATGCAAACCAAGTCACAAAAGTGACTTGTCAATTAAAGTTGGAATTTTTCGCGATTTTGCGCGTTTTTTAGGCAAATTTGGTAAAATTTCCCCGAATCTCAGACTTTTTAAAAAAAAAATTTTTTTTTAAAAAAAAAATTTTTTTTTTTAAAAAAAAAACTTGTTTAAAAAAAAAATTTTTTTTTCCAACCCTGG
>JASAMV010007128.1:0-16178 GCA_030248065.1 Rhynchonema sp. JSB1_4
GTGTTCTGTTACTGAAAAAAATGCTACTGAAAGAAATGGTGAAAACAAATGGGCAAAAACGGATCGGTGCCGAACACCGAGCGGGCGCCGGAACTATGCAACGCCATTTTTTCTACATCACGTGGTCGGACCGCATAACTGTTGCTCGATAATCCTTGTTTCTCCCCATTGTACCGTCATAAGTATAAGGTTAGACTTGTTTCTTCCATTTGTACCGTCAGAAGTCTGGGCTAGGTTTAGTTACGGATGTTGCATAATTCCGTAAGCCTGTTTAGGCTCTTTTTTCCTAGTGTATTGTATATGCGCGAAAATAATTGTGGCAAGCATGCAGTTAGGCTTGGATTGTTTCAAATTTAGCAATGGACAAACATATCAACAATTTCAGACTGTAACAATCATTTTTATGCAGATCCCACTGTGACAGGGTGTGCAAAATTATGTTTTTGCGCTACTCCAGGGCTACGGTCCCTGGATTGCGCTGAAAATAAATCTAAGCTTATTCAATCAGCCACGCGGTTAGGTTTGACGAATCTACATGGCTGCCCTCAGTCATTTGAACAATCAGAGTCAAGTACGTGATCACTGCAGAGGTAAGCTGAAAGCACAAAGAGCTTCGTTGGCTGTACTGAAGAGTGTCTACACAACAAGTGAATCACTGCACCGTCAACAGAAATCCTCGTGTGATTGCTCCGAAACCGCATAGATCAATTCGACCGCAATGAATTGAATGGTTGTAGAGATCAGAGACCAAGTCGCGTTTTGCAGTCATCGCAGCCATCCTGTTATGTAAATCGGTGAGCGAACAGACAGGATGAACAGACTGAAAACTGGTAGTTGTTTAATCATCAACCGGCATGATTAAACAAAACAGTTCGAAACAACGTTCATCGTACCTTGGTAACTCCTGAATGCCACAACTTACCGCATCTAATAATAAGTTTTGGCGTGTCGTCCATCTAGAATACAAGACGTACGCCATGTTAATTTTAATAGTGAGTACAGAGGTAGTAACTTGCCATACGGTGCAGTTTGGAGGGATACACGCTGATCAAAGCAATGGTGACAATTTGAACCGACACAAATGTTGAGATGCACACAAATGTCAAGGTTTCCACCTTTGACACGATCAAAAAGAACAGCGAAACGACCGTGAACGGCACCAGTGTTGTGAGAGAAATTACAATGTAGGGCGATAGTAAATCATTCACCAAGTCCATTGCATTTGAGAATCGATCAAAGCGTTTCAGCAGGTGCTGAAAAAGTCGTCACCAATCAAAAAGTTATCATAAAATTATTTAATTAATATTGGTCTCACCGTTAGCGTTTTCAAATCGACATCTCCGTTAGTGTTCTGTAACTGGTCGTGAAACCAGCTAAGCTCCCCGATCATTACTTGCATCACCGCTGGTACGATGCAAGGCAATCTTGCCAACGCAAAACACTGGTACACAAACACCGCGAATCTTGCTAGCGGTATTCCTGTAACATGCCAGCATGTTTTAAACAATGCGGTCCCCTGCTGACTAAGATGCGTACGTACGGACCCAAGACTATTGACGAGCTAATTACGTGTGATGCCGACAGGTGACGTGAGATATAGACGGCTGGAACAATTACAAGCGCAACTGCGAGTAGCACATTGAGTGAGGCGAACAACAGCAGTTGAAGGCCCAAGATTCGTAATCGAGCACGGTAGATGCCGATGCCATCACTGATGTCATCCACCGTTTTGCAGAACTTGTCTAAGCTACCTGAACAGTTGATCTTGGCCATTTTTTGATGTGAAGACAGACAGTAAGGGAACTATACTGAAATTTTCCACCTGAATACGTCCACCAAATGGCCGACGCAAGGGAAATTGACAGTTGCAAGAAGTTCAACAGATGGACAATTGCAATCATGTTCTGGTCGTGTCTGAGTCCTGTAGTGATACAGCTATGGGCTTGACAGATATAAAAATGGACGCTCTAACTTAATCTGAGTGCTAACCTTTGGCAAAATCAATCTTCGTCAGCTGGGTCACAGTGTGAACCGTATAAATCACAATAACAAATGCGGGGAGAACAAATTTGGACAAGCACAGGACATGCTCCTTTGTGGAACTTGGTGGTGCAAATGAAAATCCAAAGAACACCTTTAAGCCTGTAATAGTGGGCTTCAGCACTTCCTCCGTTCTCGTAATTTTGTCCACACAATTGATCGGTTTTGATGGCATCATGCTAATCAATGAATTGCACAAAATTGATTGCACAAAAGACAGGCTTCATCAGGGCACATACACGGTGTCACAAAAAGTACGGAAACCTTTTTGTGAGGCCAGAGCTCGGCCTACCTTATTCAGCAGGCGATCTCGGTTTTTACGTTAAAATTTGGTGTGGTCAAGTTTTGACGATTGAGCCAATTGAGCACGAATTAACGGCCCAGCAGCATTTTAGCCTGCTTACGAAGGCGATAAAAGAAGCGCTCGTGAAACATAGAGCCCAGAGACTGGAGGCTGGTAGTTAGGCGCAGCTGGTAACTGGTTCGTGCTTTGTCTTTGTCATTAAAACACACGGACACGCCGAAACAAAATTCGTCTTCAGTAATCAAAGGGAGCTCCACAAGCGCCGCTGGAAATCCCCACCAAAGCTCCATTTTGGACTTTCGAATAAGGTACAACACGTCTCTGAATTTGTAACGCCGGTCGAGCTCTGGTCTCGCAAAAGTGTTTCCGTACTTTTTGTGTCACCTTGTACTTCTGCGATTGAATTCAGACTATAGTCGGCAATATAAAAACAGTTTCACTCTATAGGCCCGTAAACGCTGGGTCTTGGATGTGTCAGGTTACATTGACTAAAACATTATGGTATTTGATCAAGAGAATAGCAATTCGAGATATGGAGTACTGGCCGGTATGCACTTTGCTGGCATGTTGAGTTGGGTTTGGTCGGGGTAGGGCTTGTCTTGAGTTTGGCTCGGGTTTGACTTTGACTTGGCTTAGTCGGTTGTGGTCGGTTTCGAGTTTGACTTACAGTAGGTCGGTGTCGGGTTTGCTTTGCCGGCTCGTGTGTGGTTGGGGCGGTCATCATCCATACGGCGGAAGCGTGTTAGACAGGAGAAAGGGGATGGGGAAAACATCATCATCATCATCATTAAACAATTGTCAAGGACATCATTAAACAATTGTCAGATAATAACGCAGCTTTATACTCAATTTTTACTCCTCGTGTACAGTCTTGGGTAGTACAGGATTATACATCCTGTAATCAAACACAATTCATTGTGTTCTAACATCAGTAAAAACAGGACAGGAATAGCGAACCTTAAAAAGTGGTATTAAAGTGATTTCGTCTTGTTTTCTAATTTTTTTCTCATTATTGTGTTCTGAGAGTACAAAACAAAATGTGATATACAAGTGAAAAAAACATTCATTGCCACATTTGCCAACGCTTGCATTGGTTTGCTACTGCAACAGAATCTGATTTCCATACTCACAACACTATGGACTTCCACGGCCACACATTTTAGGACCCAAATAACTTGAACCTCACGAATGGTTCTCTGTCAATCGTGTCAGTGTTTTTGGTCGTGTACTTTTGTGGCGCTGGCAAACTCAGAGCACTATATTACGATTATATTACTTAACAGCTGGTCCAAGGAATCAATAAAATTCCGGGCTCCAGCTAAACTACACTGGCAGATATGGACAGCACGCAAAAGTAATACACGAATATGCTGCAGGATCAGCAACTGGTTCCCCAACTTGTGCATGCAAGGGTTCATTTAGCATTTTATATCTACCTGCGGCAAAGCCATGGGTGAGCCTGTCAGTTCCAGTTCATGATATTCCACGCAATCATATGACGCTCCGCCAAACTAACCTTACCTTTTTCAACTGACACAAGCTAGGGTTTGCATTGTTCGTCACCGTAATGTTGCCATTGTTGAGCGACGAAACCCGTCATCGACTCAGGTGGTTTCGGTTGGTGTTCTGTCGTTGGATCATGCGCAGCACAATTGCTGTCATGATGCGCGCCCAGCTTGTCGGACGACAACGCAGACGTAAACTGTTGGTCTACGCACTCATCATCTTTGCGACCGCCCAGATATGGCTCACTTTCAACGACCAGCTAACATTAGAGAACATTGCCAAAGTCTGGGGAGCGAAGCGAGTTGTGGATACACGACCAGAGACTCTCCTGCCTCCTGCTCCGCCTGTAATTACTAGTAACCAAGAATCAAGCTCGAAAAAAACATTACTGGATTATAAATTGCCGTTTTTGAATGGCACCAAGGTGCTCGATCTGACCAATATGAAAATCGAGCGAGATGAGCGAATTCAATGTCTCAGGTCCAACACTCTTCCGAGATATTTCGTCTGTCCACACGAGCTTGAAAAGGACGTGTTCGTGTCGAAAAGCTTGCACGAGGAAGGCAATTGGGAGCTGGAACTGAACCTGCAACTGTACAGGATCTTTAAAGACGGTTTGACAACAAATTAACTTTCAACAACTTTCAATTTTCAAGACCAACTATGCGCTGTACCACAAATGTTGACGCCCCGTTTTGCTTCAGTGCATCCCGACGCCACTTTTCTTGACATCGGTGCTCATGTCGGCGTGCACTCGTTGTACGCAGCCATGATGGTGACCAGGATTGTTGCCGTTGAACCGAACGTCATGAATCATCCAAACTTAATTCAAGGCACCTCTTCTACTCAAACATTTTTATGTTCGTTTTGACCGTCTAAAAATTTACAGGAACACACCTGAATCGCCTGTCAGAGCGCGGGCGTCACTTTCTACTGGTGCCCCATGCTGTTAGCGATAAAAGGATAAATGTCGTAATGGTCACCAACATGACCAACATTGGTTAGTGTAATCGATCTCTTGTTTCGGTTCACGCTCAACACACAACATTTTTCCAAGTCTTTTCAAGGCAACACGTTTGTTATACCTACCGAACAAGCGTCCAGCTACACAAATGGTTATCAGAAGTCAGCGAACATCAGCACGATATTAATCGATGATCTGATACCGTTGATCGGTGCACATTCTCCGGTGGTCATGAAACTAGATGTCGAAGGTAGGTTTTCTTCCTATGAGTCCACAAAATTGTCAACATCTTCATTTCTTATCCAGGTCATGAATGTCATGCTCTATCCGGTGCTTGGCGATTGCTTCAGGCACTCGATGTTGTTTTAATCTACATGGAGACACTATTTTGGAGCGACAGTCGTGATTGTATGGCCGATCATATGAAAAGATTGGCGAACGAATTCAAATACACACTCAGGGCGCTGGATGGCAGTCGAATTGACATGCAGCATTTGCCGACTGACGTTATGTGGATTAAGAGAAGATCGTGACATATTTGGATTTATTTATTGTGCGTGAGCATCTCTGTCCCAGTCTTTCTCTGCCGAAAATTAAGGAAGGTATTGATTATCAGATTATTTACGACCGAAAAATGTCCCCAAACTACCATGCTATGTGTAGACTGGAAGTCTGTTAGCCAGTGCAACGTGTAGCGTGTGGCGTGCACAGCAGTGTGTGTCTGCACCAGGGTTGGGCAAAAAACGTTTTTTCCGAAAATTCGTTTTTTTTAAAAAAAACGTTTTTTTTAAAAGAAAACGTTTTTTTTAAAACGCCCAGATGACCAAAATGTGCCACCAAAAAAATTGGAAAACGCTCATGTTGGGAAGAAAACGTGGTTAAATGAAGTAATTCTATGTGTTTATGTGTTCTGAGGCAAAATAAACGGGTTTCAACCCTTTTCTAGCGAGTTCTTAAGATCCCATAGCAGACCCGCATCATGGGACCAACTTTGGCTGGGGTCATCATTGAAAATCAATCTCCGTATATCGACGTATCTCAACAAAGTAAAAATTGGTCGAAAATTTTTTGAAAAAAAATGGGACAAAAAATTGATTTTCCTTGATGATCAGGGTACTTTCCCTGAAAAATCAGGGAAAATCAAGGAAATTCAGGATTTAAAAAAAACGAAAAACGACCCAGGCGTTTTTTTTTAAAAAAAACGTCGTTTTTTTTTAAGAAAAAACGCCGTCGTTTTTTTTTGCCCAACCCTGGTCTGCACAGTTGCATGGATATAACTGCAACTTTTAGCCGCAGCCAAACCGCGTTCCCGTAGCTCAGTTGGTAGAGCAACTTTGGTGTGATTGTTCAGAGTTCACAATTGGTGAGCCCGACTTCTGATCCAAATCAGAAGGTTGAGTGTTCGAATCACGCACGCTCCCGGAAGGACTCGAACCTCCGACCTCCCAGCCACCAGGCCTGGACAGTCAGTTGCTCCACCAACTGAGCTGCGGGAACGCGATCTGGCTGCGGCTCAAAGTTGCACTTATGCCCATGCAACCGTGCAGACACACACTGCTTTGCTCGCCACAGCGCTACACGTTGCGCTGACTAGCAGACTTCCAGTCTACATATGGATCCATATTGCCAAAAATCAGAAATCCTGTGCGAGTAAAAAATCTTGTCTGAAACACTGACTCACTGCGTCTATAACTCATCATACACATTTTACTGACCTGCGTTCACGTTTGCAACTGGCTGCAGCTAGCTAGGCACACTTTAATCTTATTAACCGTTTCCACTGATTTTCATTAAATGGCTTTTAGTGAGTTAAGACCTGTGTACCAAGTTCCTAAGTTCATATACTTAGGTGCTGGGCACGCGTGACGCTGCTGCCCACTGTCCCCCGTGAGTTCCCTTGGGCGCTGCCGACAGGCGTCTTGTCTCGCAAACAGTTACTTGTGCGCCCATTCTTATTTTAAAAGCAGTCACCGTTGCTCTTGTCGTCTTGGGACGCAAAGTACACATAAAGAGCGTCTGAAGGTCTGCAATGAGGTGCAGATAAAAATATAATGATCGAATCAAGAAGCTGAATTTTAAATGCTTATGTTGGTTGTGGTCATGCATCAGCTAAGGCTAGTTACTCTGCAACAAAGTTCTAATACTCCTTTCCGCCAGGTCCCGCTGCTCGAAATACTTTCATTCCGCGCTGTCCACGAAGAGAAAAAGAACACGCTATGGCCTTGCTCTTTTAAACGAACGCAGGAATTTATGTATTCGTGTGTGGCATTGTAACAAATACCTATCAATCCGTCCGCTATTGTTGTTTATGACAAATAAAGTCGGTTGATTAGTTGCGTGCAAACCTCGTGTAACCAATGAAATTCCCACATAGTGGTTTACGTGTGTAGTGAAAAAAACAGTTCTCGCTTAAATAGGACCACCCTACATCGTACCTACAGACATTTCGTATGGCCCTCCAACGACGATGTAGTTGCTGCCTTGGAATTTGAAGGCTTTAGAGATAATTAGAGTGTTCTTCGAAAGTTTTTTTCAGTAATAATTTTCAGTCCAAACCGATGGCATAACAGTCAGGTGTCTTACGCTGGATTGGGAACTCTTTAGGCTGCCAGCTATATAGGTACCGGAAGCAGAAATTTCTCCGCATAATCTGATGCGTAAAATGCTCAAAATTCTAAACATTCACTACGCTGAACAAACAAGCAACTTCTAACCATTTAGAACTTCCAGAATTGCTCGTCTCTTTGCCACATATGAAACACTACTGTAGCGAAGCAAATTTTGAGTTTTGAAGCAGGAGTGAAATCCTTATTCAAGCCGAAAGTGAAATCATGCCGTTCGGCTGGTCTCTCAACCGTCAACTGGTGTTTATCACGTGCATTGCGTTTGTGGTCGACTACATGCTCTACATGGCTGTGATTCCTATTATTCCCATCTACTTTCGAAATCACGGTATCTATCAGCCGGCAAATCAGTCCAATCCTGACACTGGCCGCATTGAAACTGTCTATCCGGGAGAACACACGTGGAACGGGTGCGTTTACTGTATCTTTATTTGCGGCCTGCTTTCCAGACAAAATCGTTTTAGCTAAGGGTGGAATTTTCGAAACGGTGTAATGGTCAATTCGGCGTTCAGGTCGGTGTAAAGTTCGTTCGAAAGCTTGGTCGGTGCAGCTCGGTGTAAACGTGAAACATTGCCTGTTATTAACGTGAAATGTTTCAACTTTACACCTAGGTCTATCACACTGAGCTATCGACCGAGCTTTCCACCGACCTTTACACCCAACTGACCTTTACACCGTTTCGAAAATATCACCCTAAGCCGGATGCTGGCACTGTTCAGCTCAATTGATGCCCACTTTCAGGTATCTGTTCTCGTCCAAAGCCATCGTGCACATCATTACCTGTCCGTTTTGCGGCAGTTTAGGTGACCGAATTGGGTATCAAGCTCCACTGCTGTTTGGATTGGTGGTAATCGGCGCTTCAACCACGTTGTTTGCATTTGCAAGCGGATACTGGCTGCTCTTCATTGCCAGATCTTTACAAGGTAAAAGGCTCATTCGGTTGTGTTTCTGTGGATTTGATGCAAACTGTTTATGTCTTAATCTTCAGGCCTTGGGAGCGCCTTTGCCGAGACCTGTGCTCTCGCGATGGTGGTTCGGTATTTCCCAGACTTTGAAGCTCGCACGCGGAATGTCGGTCTAGCATTCAGCTGCATGCAATTCGGGTACCTGTTCGGTCCTCTGTTTGGTTCGTTTTGATACATTTGCTCCTAAATTTTTGCTTCTTGAAAGAGAACTCTAACGTTTCAGGTGGCGTGCTGTACCAGTACACGAACAAGTTCTGGCCATTTTTCTTCATGGCGCTGTTGGCAATGTTCGACGCGTACTTGGTCTGGGCGTTCATGAGGGAATCAGGCGGGGACATGAGAAACAAGGAGATGAGTGTGGTCACGGAGAACCAGGTGTCGTCCCCCAACTAAGTTTGTACAATCGACTCAGCTATCTTGCTGGCCAAAGTTAAGAAAACTCGTTATGCATATAGGTGTCCATCTGGCGCCTGTTCAAAGATCGTCGGGTGGCCGTGTGCGCTGGAGCATTGGCCATCTCGGAAGTGGCCTACACGTTCATGGCACCAAATGTGGCCGTCTGGATGCAGGTGTTAAAATTTTGTGGTTTCACTGCTGCAGGGTAATTTCTAAAAATATTTCTAACTTTAAGGATACAATTGACGCCACGGAGACCGAGATAGGCGCGACGTGGTTTGCTGCTTTCTTTCCCTATCTGGCTGGCATACGGACGTCAGTGTGGTTCTTACAACATCATCCAGAGAAAGCCTACATGTCGGTTTCAATATCTTTTGAAGGCAAATTTAATAACAAGCAGGTTTTCTATATTCAGGTTTACGTGTGCTGGCTTGCTGATTGCAGGCGCTGCCTGTGTTGCCATTCCGTTCACCGCCTGGAACTATTACATGATTTCACTGTGGTTTGGTGTGATCAGTCTGGGCATCGCTGCCATACATCATTGCATCAATGTTCTGCTGGCCGGCATTGTGGACGAAAATTATGAAGGTTCGTTGAGGATATGCACATATGTAGCTCGACGACGCATTCTGATAGTTACTACATTCGCTGAAGATGAACATGAACTATACATATGTATGTAAGTACAGTCTGTATATCCCCAGTTCGATCTTCCGATTCATTCCAACAATCGAATTGGCACGCCAAACACGGAATGCGTATACTACATCAACTGGCACATCTTATATCTGCCACGAGCGTAAACGCGTGACACAAGCCAAGGTCTGAGCTTGGATTCCCTTCATTGAGCGCAAAACCACTTCAGGTGCCTATGGCAGCATCTACGCCATAGCCGAGATCAGCTACAATTTCACGTACTCGCTGGGTCCAATCACGGCTGGTCATATCGTGCACTGGTTTAACTTCTATGTGTTGAGTTTCGTGATTGCCGCCATCTACGCTCTGTACGCGCCGTGCATGTTTGTCCTGAAGAAGGGCGATTCGAGAAAGGGCGGTGGGTTGACGGAGATAGGCGATGAAAGCAAACAATTCAACGACGCATCCGTGACCATACAGAAGTATGGCGCAACTGAGTAGATGAGTTAATGCTGAAAAGACTTTAGGCAGTCCTTTGGTATTTACTGTCCCCTAGTCGGATGTAAGTTTCATTTTTTGTTATTCGGATTACTTTATTGGTTTAGTGGTGACAAACATTAGCGCTCTATGTACCGATACCCTGCCGCTCAAAACATGACATTAAAACACTGTTTGAAGTGCATGGTCCACATCATTCGACAATATTCGTGTGTAACGCATCCATGTGTTGCCCAACATTGTTATGCATGCATGTAATCAACATAAAGCCCTTCGTAGTGATTAACACTGTGCACGTTTGAAATTACACCACGAAGGTAATTAATGACCTGACAGGTTGACAGTTACATACATTTGCATATATTCCACCTTGTGGAGTGTTGATGAACTGAACAACATATCCTAGACACGATGGTTGAGACAGCAGCGTACATAGCAGATGTCCACATGCACATAGGACAGTCGAATTTTCGATTCCATCGATTTATAAACCCCGAAAAACTGCTTCAATGGCTTCTGCGTGCTATCATTTTCATGTTTCTCTTCTCTGCTGCCAAACTTGCGTACGAAAAACTGGCCGAACGATGGCCGCACTGGTTCGGGCCCGTGCTGCTTGATGCTTATTGGTGCAAGAATGGTAGGTCACAATTGTATTAAAAAATGAAAAATGAATAATTTGAGAGAACTAATTTCAGTTGAATGGGAATTCCATCTGGGTTTCCAGTTCGTTAATGTCGACGAATACCTGATCAAGGAACATTCTGGCAAGACTGAACGTGCGTGCATGCACGAATGTTGCGGAATGACCGACTGCGAAGCCATGCAATACGTCATACCAAACAAGGTACCATATTCTAATGCAGTGATATGGTTATTCATGCATGACGTGTATAACTATGGATATTTGAGTTACTGAGTAATTTAGCCCGCGCTGAGAAGAAACCGTGATAGCGGCTTTTCATCCCAGTAGCAAATCGAACGGGAAACCGCGCTGAGAACCACTTGCTCAGCAGTTTATCCAACAAAGTAACAACCCCTAATCATAGACCTGTCGTTTCTACAACATCAAACGGTGCGACGAACCATTGACTTGGGAGAACCTAAAGTACATGATGACACCAAATGAGGATGCTGTCGACGATAGATGGCAATATCACGGCAAACCATGTCCACCGGTTGGTCTTGGTGGTTTTTGGTGTTCATGCTGGGTCGTGTGGTGGACCAGTCTTGTTTTGATGATGTCCGCATTTGGATTGGAATGTGTCCCGGGACAGATCCTTACGAATCGTGTCAAGTGTCCGTTCTTGTCAAACGGCAGGCAGTTTTCCCTCCAGTCTCTCAATACAGTATCTTGATATCTCTCAGCAGTTTGTTTTTTATCTGATGACATTCATCACAAGCCATGGATCGGCACTATAGTTGGGTCATGTTGCGAATGTACGCGACAGAAATCCCACGTCACAAGTGAGTTGTAATTCAATGATAAGCTTTTCACGTTTTCACAAAGGTGCAACAGACACAATCAGTGGTTTAAAAAAAATTTTGATTAAAAAATTTTTTTTTATTATTTCAAAATTCGAAAATTTCTCAATTTCTTTTGCTCTAGAAGTGCTATTTTTGCATAAAAATTGCTGCTGTTGATATCAGCTGACCCTACCATGGGTGCATTGGGTGCCATACTCGTTGTTTTGTGGCATCTAGACATAGTGCACACACTCACAGGGCCTCTCATATGACTACACACGTACATGTGACTGGGGGGGCATTTACTTATCCATGCCCCAGACCCGAAAGGAGTGATTCGATATAATATTCACTCTAATTTCACACTATGTGCAGCTTATTTGCATTGGTCGTGTACCTAGACACAATAATTTCGCCCAAAATTCCCATCCCGAATATCAGAAAGCCATACCATCACACCCGCACCACCTGGGAAAGGGCACGGGTGTGTACCTGACTATGGTTGGTACTTATCGACCATTCGATAGCCTGGTTTTCGTATCACCGGTGCTTTATATGCACTTAGAACACATTATGTAACAAAAATACCCGTATTTTGTACTTGAGCGCTCATTTTTTATCGTGTTTGGCAGATTTTGGCTGGAATAAAAAAAATTTTAATTAAAAAATTTTTAAATGGGGCTCGAATAAAAAATGTTTTTTATTAACCACTGGACACAATGACAGTTATGCATGTGGCGAGCAAGATTCGGCAGGAACGACCAAAAACAATTTTAGTCCCCGTGTCGACTTCACCTAATGTTTTAAATTGCAGGATCCGACGCTTATCAATGACTTGGATGAGGATGATTATAAACGGTCGGAGTTATGAGTTCAAAACACCACCAAGATCACCGCCCACCGAACTGGACCTGATGGGCAAACCTCCCGGTTTAATCGAATCTGTCCTTTTTTCGGATACTGAACCTGATATTGACTCTACGCCTCCAAAACGGCTCACCAAATTCGTCAAAGTTGTACAGCGTGAGCGACGACTAAAGAAGAAGTTGGACTCACCCGTGTTGATGGAAAAAGACCATAACAAATGGGGTTGTTGTCCCGGATGATGTTTCACTTCCTAGTTTTTAAACTTCTCTTTACTAAACGAATCTGTGTGCCACAAGTTTATCGTCTGCTGCACGAAATTTGCGTTCTTGTTTTTGTCATTGGCCGTCCAACCCTGTTTCGCTGTATTATACCACCAAATAATAATAATTGTGTTGAACACGTTCACTTTGATCACAGAATGTTACCGATTTACAAATTACGAGTTGATCGGTCCGTAAAGTGTTCCAGTTAAATGATTTATGACGACCTGATGTCATTTCAACACCAAAATTGTGCCCGCAAGTCAGTCACCTTGTCTCTGTCTGTAATCAATCACATTTAGCCGATCGCTGATAAAGATATTCGTGCGTCACTTCAGGCGGAAAATTGCGCGCAGATTTGAGACGCAGAAACCAAAAAAACGAGACGGAAATGTTTTTGAAGAAATCGAGGGTGTGAGGTAAGAACAAAAATTAAGGATACATCTAAACGACGCAATTGTCGTTGAGTCCTATGTTTTGCACCAAACAAATAAAAGTGAAAAAATTTTGTTGGAAACTGACGCAAATCCTGTCGCTTGTTCACCTTGCTCGTAGATGGTATCAATATCCCCAAAATGGTCGATAGATAACCGTTCGTCCATATCAGTGTTCACTGCATCGTGTATGATCGCTGTTGGTGTTATGTCTCTATCGTGGTGTGTTGAACATGTTATTTTACCGTTGCTGGTAATATTGCATATTATATAATCAGCACTTTGTTTCCAGTCAAAATGTTTATTGGGTAAGGTCAAAAAGAAGTACTGTACCTAGATACCGTAACTGTAGAAAACAGTACCCAACATCGTCAGCTCACTACAGTGCTCCATGTTTATCCATCCTCCAACTGGTATTACCAGAAAGTAATAAGATGAGATACGCGTGTAATTGCCGGCTGTATAACCTGGCATTACGCCTAGCCACAGAAAACAACATTTCCCTAATTTTGGGCATGTGCGCGCCTTTCATTTTTACGCGTGGATGACAGAAATATTTTTATTCACACAGTTATGTTTGTTCCTGGTTTAGATCGAGTGCTGAATGATGTTGGAATACTTTACAGAAAGGCAGATGGCAACAGCTTTTGGACAGGTAACGACATGAATAATGTTCATGAAGCTTTACTGTTTACCCAAACATTTGAAGCGGGCTCTTAATTCAAATGCGTTGGAATTGAGAAGGACCACTCAGTTTTGTATAAAAAGCAGGGTAGGTACGTTAGGTGCAAGATTAAACACTGTTTTTTGCGACCATGAATGTTTCCATATTTTTGGCCTGTCTGGTCAAGATACACGTATGTACATATTCAGTCAATTTATTCTCTTTATGAAGGCTGCGTGCTGCACGCGTCAGCTAGACTAAATATGGATATATTTATGTAAATTTGTTTACCTTTTCACATGTGTGTATGTACTGTACTTGTTTGCTTTTCGGATTAACACCTTATCAAAAAATACAACTACAACTGTCTGCCCGTGCCGCAGTGTGGGTGGTTTTGTAGAGCGTTATGCTTTCAGACCACTTTTCGCAACATTATTATTCTGTTTATAATCACCATACAGTACGTTCCACTTTTTTTATTTATGTTTGTGGTTTATGAACCGTGATTCATGATTTTGACCGTAAATGGATTCGATTTATCACTCTTTCCAAGAGGTGGTGGAGCCTCATAAAGATTTATTCAGTCAAAACATCGCGTTTTAGATCCTAATTCATAGCGTTTGTTTTACCATATAGTTTCTTAATGACAAGCCACCGGAGCAACCATATTGCAAGGGCGGATCCAGGGGGGCACAGGGGCCATCCCCCTTTAGTCCATTTGACCCCTGAAGGTGGGGCCACCGCTTCGGAAGGAAGACGGTAAAAGGACCCCTAAATCGCAAGATTTTCACTTTGATACACTCCAAAAGTCCAAAAATCGCGCGGTTCGCGCCTTAGATACACCAATTTTCAATGAAATTTGGCCCTCGCGCGCGCGAAAGGTACCAAAGTTTCGCGCACTGTCATCACATTTTTTAAATTTTTGGTGTAAAAAGTGCGAAATTCGAAACTAGCTCTACATAAAAATGACTTTTCACACATGGAACAAGTACTAAGATAAAAATGACTTTGGATTTGGCCCCTCCCTTGGCCAAAACCTGGATCCGCCACTGCCATATTGCAACATTTCGCCAACAACAGTTCCAAAAGCGATATCTGTTTTCGCCTCCAACAAAACGTTGACAACCCCGGAACCCAAGCCAGATACCCGAATGGTGCACCTGGCCAGCCAAGCATGCGAGACCCGAGGGCCATCCTTTTGTCAAATAAGACGCCGTTCGGTTTTCATGTCTGAGTGCACCAGTCATGTGATACTCCATATGGTGATTAATGTGCTCTTGATGTTTCCTGCAAGGCGCCAACATGCTCGCACACTGGCAGCCGCAGCCATTGCGCAAACGCGAAATCGAAATTTTTCCTGGAAATTCGGGCATTTTTTATTCTGATTCATATGGACCAGTCATACATGGCGAATTTCAACTTGCATTACCAAAGTCCAATTTTGCTGACATGAAATTGTCCGAATCTTCAATGTGCTAAGCTTTATCACCGCCATAACTGTTCTCCAATGATTGATTGATACCCAATTAATCCATTCAACCATATTCAACGACTACCTTTTAATTTTCTGTCTTTTGTTAAATTTTTATGCGTCCGAAATTGCTAACTGGCACTAGGAAATTGGAAAGTGACGCGCCCCTCGGCTTTCGTCGCTAATTTATCGCTTCTCTTGATTTTATGGTGTGAGTATCTGCTCTTGAATCTTTTCAAGCGCGCGCAAACGTTTGGCGTTCCAATTGTGGTCCAGTGGGAGTCCCATGACTTACATGTACCGTATTCAGGTTTGGATTTTGTGGGTCTTCGTTTGTATACCATACGCTTCTTTCGTTTTGTTGTGCGGTCCCCACAGTGGGATCCATCCAACTGATCCCATCTCAGAGAACCCTCTTGGGTTCAAGGGCGTAAATTTTGGCGCATTTCAAAAAAAATCTCAAGCGCGCGGGCAGAAAAAGCATCAGCCGTCTGCCATGGCGGAGGATAACTTGTCAAACGGAGGTCAGAAACTTTGCTTGTTTTTCTCTCTTAAGCTCTATTACAGCTATAAAAAGCAAACGTTCTGCCGCTATTTTGGCCGCATTTTGACTGTAAATCGGATGACAAAGGGCTTTTATGCCACATTTGGAGTGTTTTTGGTGTCACTATCCACAAACGGACCGTAACAGCCTATGAAGCGTACCATATGCTAAACCACTTTGGGTCAATCGTGGACCTCCTCAGCTTGTCGTGGGCGCTGCCCTGTGCTTGAATTGCGGATTTGTGGCATGGGTTTGTGTACTCCAAGACCTCAAACCCTCATTGCGCCTCCCAGGACGCAAGACACTGGGAACAAATAGTCGCGAACCATATTGTCGCCCCGCTGTGCTTGTGCTGCTAAATGGTTTGCTGTTGGTTTGATTGGCATGTGATATGCTGGCGCCATGCTTCGTGTGTGTTGGACGTTTCCCCATAACCCTGAAGACAGAATAAAACAGGGTTCCATTCTTGGAACCGTATCTGATAGTACCCATCTGGTACCTGTATTTCCTTTTTAGTGTCTGTGGAAAATATGCTCCTGCC
>JASAMV010007129.1:0-64164 GCA_030248065.1 Rhynchonema sp. JSB1_4
GTGTGTGTGTGTGTGTGTGTGTGTGTGTGTGTGTGTGTGTGTGTGTGTGTGTGTGTGTGTGTGTGTGTGTGTGTGTGTGTGTGTGTGTGTGTGTGTGTGTGTGTGTGTGTGTGTGTGTGTGTGTGTGTGTGTGTGTGTGTGTGTGTTCTCATACAATGCTTGGAATAAAACAAAACTGCTTCAGGTTGCGTGAATTGTTTTGATTTTTATGTTACATACAACTGTTGTCAACAACAACGATAAACGATGTCGAACAATAAATCGAAAGACGCGTCACCCACGCTGGGCATACAGTACAACATTAGGTAAATAAGAATGGGGGAGAAGAGAAATTGAAGCAGCTTGGTAACCTGCTGGCCGGAACTAATCGAAATTTAGATATTTGATGCTACAAAACCGGTTTTGTCGGAAATAGGAAATTTCACCAATGTCTCCCACAAACTTCCTTGTCATTTAGATGTGTATTTCTAGCAAAGCTTACTTCGTTGCTCTGCGGTTTCGATGTTCTTTACTCAAGTCTATGTGTGTTTTTGATTAGCAATCACGGGTGCCGAAATTTCCCAAACTTTCATCGAAGTACACAGTGACTTGTTGGCCAAGAAATGGCTTTCAACCTGTCCGATGTCAATGACGTTGAGGCATATGACATTAGTGCAACCTTGCTGGATCTGATTCAAGCCAACGAAACATTCGCTCTGCTCAACAAGACAATCACATCGAGCACATCAAAGGGCGGCAACGCGGTTCAACGTCAGATCGCTCGCATCAATGATGTTTCGCTACCGATTCAAATGTCATTGACGGCCATCGGACTTACGGCCAGTCTGGTGGTGCTCGTTGCTGGACTCAGATACGTCAGGAATCTGGCGACGCCCCAGATAGCATTCACACTCAGTTTGTGTGCCGCAAATATTTGTTGGGTGAGCATGTTTGATGAATGCGTCCACCAGCAACAAGGATGAATTGTCTAATTTTCAACCTTTGTTTCCTTTCGGTTATTGCCTTCTCATTGCACCAACCCTGCCGAATCCATTCCAGCTTCTGGCGACGCTGCTGATCAACATTGACTCGTGGGACATGCGTCAGTTCTGGTTCAACTATTGTTTCGTGACCGCCGCCGCGGCGTTGACCTACGCCACTGAGTTTGGCAGCGTCATACAACTACTCGCGCTTTCCATCAATCACTATATCGCGATCACACGGTCTGATGCTTATTATGTATTGAACAGGTTTTTCTGCTCATCTTTGTTGAGTTCAGAAATTCCATCTTCAGCCGCTGTGGGAACTGGATGTAGCAAAGACTATAGAATTGTAGTAAACACACAGGGTGATTATTTTAGTCCGCTACACTACGCCAGTCTCGCTAATCCTTTCAATGTTCGCATTGGCGTTGCCCTCGTCTGGCTGATCACCTTTTTTGGATTCTCTGGTCTGATTGGCTACTTCGCTGCGGTGGAAGGACAGGGCTTCCAAAACTGTCCGAACATTCCGTTCATCTACTTTAAGTGAGTCCATTGTTGTTGCCATTGCTTGTAACGAATTTAGTTTAGAACCGAAAAGGTGGACTCGCAACTCAAAAAAAGGTGTTTCAACCTAAACGTGACCTTCAGACGTGTCCAGGCCCTTGCACTATGTTGGAGCCGAACGGTGCGTTTTGGAATTCTTCTGGACTGAAAGCCTGCTAGCCAGCGCAACGTGTGGCGCTGTGGAGCGCAAAGTAGTGTGTGTCGTTTGGTGTGGCGGTTCAGAGTTCACATTTTCTCGTCACCGAACGTATCTCTTGTGATAAAAATTAAATCATGAACTAAACACGTCAAACTAACATTAAGTCCAATCACAGGTTCCGCATCACAACGGTTGCGATATTTGCATTGCCGCTGTTCATCATGTTGTGCCTTTACATTCATATTTTATTTGCCCTGAAGAAACTGAAGTCCAGTGCGTTATTGTCAGGCAGACGCTTGGCGACGAAGACCAAGGCAACCGTTAGTGCTCTATATGTATAAGTTTGATTTGAAGTCATAAAATTATGGACTTTGTTAATTAATTGCTATCAGCTATCCACAATGACCTTTCAGCGCACCACGCTGTTGTACATTGCAAGCTTTGTCTGCTGTTGGGTGCCGGAGTTCATCGCCCATGCCCTGATCTGTGAGCACGGGTGTCCGATCGTTCTGAATTATGCAACGCCTTTGAGCACAGTTCAATTCATATACTCATTGCGTGCATGCTTTCACACAATATACACACTCAAACGTATGTCGAATAATTGCTTGCTTGTTTAAGCTTTATGGAATCTTCAATCTTAACTTTTTGCACGATACAAGTAAAGAGCTTTCAGCTATCATCGACTCCCTGCTCTACGCGTTGCGCAACAAGGAGCTGCGATTGGCCATCTACCTATTGTTCGCCGATTTGTGCTGCTTTGCTCGACCAAAAGTTATGAATTTGATCAAAAGCCAAGGCTTGCTGACACAAGTCACCAAAATCGCGACGCGCAAGACCAGTGGCAAAATGGTGTCGTTGTTGATGCGAGCTGTGAACGAAAGTCGCAACAGTCAAGGGACGGCCACAAGCGATACTTCGAAATTATCAGTCCGCTGCGCTTGCAAGGACGACGGTATCTGGTATTCGGCATCGCCCCAACCGGAATTTGACGTGCCGGCGCCGGCGCGGAAGAAAATACGTGCGGTATCGCAGTAGCAAGGCTGATTATTGAGCTAGGCTAAAAAGGTCCGATTTATTATTTGATTCCGGCTAGTGTTTGAAAAACCGATGTCTCGGTTGTTTCACGCTTTGTTGTGCACGCCCCAGTTATACAATAGACTTGATTCGTCCCATTTATATTATGTTTGCCAAATGTTTCCCTTTGACTACGGTGATATTTTTAACGTTTAGGTACATACAGTATGTATGCATGTATTGTTAGCAAATTGTTCATGAAGTTCGTATGTTATCAACATTAACACTCGTGTTGCACTGTTCTTGCTCATTTTACCCTTGTTTTGGAGATGTTTCTCGGTGCACAGCAGATGGTTCTAATCAAGTTCTCGTTCTAACCCCATTCTTTTCAAGTTCCTGGAGTTAAAGAGACGGGTTCTCAATGAGTTCTAAGCTCGTTCACGCAGTTAAGAACAACTCATCAAGAGCCCATTTCCCTTATTACCTGGAACTTTGTCAGAACT
Source organism: Rhynchonema sp. JSB1_4 (assembly GCA_030248065.1). NCBI lineage: Eukaryota > Metazoa > Nematoda > Chromadorea > Monhysterida > Xyalidae > Rhynchonema > Rhynchonema sp. JSB1_4. The sequence goes on from JASAMV010007129.1 coordinate 3,186, forward strand.
GCGCAGGATTGAAAAAAAAATTAATTAACGACGTTTTAAAAAAAATTTTTTTGATTTTTTTGACGAAATTTCTTTATTAGAAACAGTGTTGCAAACGACGTTTCAGGATAAACGAAATCGATACAACATATTTTTCAATAATTGAAAAATTTTCGCCTGAGACCCAACTTTTGTGGTGATACCCGGTAGTATTGTGCAGATTCTATGGTCTCCGACCAGTCTGAGGTCTATGTTCACTAATGGTGTCACTCTAATGTATTGTAGCATGCCGTACAACATATTTTAATGAATCTAATGCCGTATATGTGATATACGACCATCAAAATATCGATTACAGCCCAAATCTTGCGTGTCAGATCGACTTTGCGCACCGGTTGTGCACCAGACCAAGCATGCAGTAGTACAAAAAATTCAAAAAGGGAAAATCTGAGTTTCAAAAAAAAATTTTAATTTTTTGATTAACAACTTTTTTTGAACAACCCTGGAACTGCGTCATTGTTTCACACATTCATGTTTTATAGATATCTGGCCATCAGGCACTGCACAAAGCCACAGAAAACACTTTATAATATAACTATTTTGTTACCTAGGTATATTTGTGGTGTTGGTGTTGCCGTAGGTAATGGTCGTACTTTTATTTTGAAACAGGAACTGCTTGAATTTCAGCAAATTATGAGCAAAGGTGTTTATTTTCCCACGCAATCCCATTCCATTTTGCAAATAATCACCAGCTTGCCCGAGAAAACACGCATGACAAAGAATATTTGTTTTTTCTTTCATTTGTCGGTTCTCAATGAGTTCTCCTTAACCGGATATCGCACGCTCCCATGATTTGTAGTTTATGAAACATTAATGATCAGTAATCACAAAAACAACATTCAGACAAAATAAAACGTGTTTGGGAATTTATTTTCAAGAAATTGTTCTCGGGTGTGTCTTGCGTTCATTTGAGGCAAGGAACTTATAAAGTAACGCTGGGTTCCGTGTCCAAATTCCGCTGATCACAATACAAGCATTTCGCCGCAATTCTTTGCAATCGGAGAGAGAGAATTTAGTCCGATGTCTATGTGTGGCATGTCAAACATTGTGTTACCCATAATCATAAACGTTTCAAAATCATTTATTACCGGCGATCCAATGGACGTATGGAAAAACGTTTCTATTGAAATGCAACAACAATAACTACAGTCCCTAATACAAGCATTGCTTTGCGTAAGATTCACAGCAGCAGCAAAGTTCTCCGTTGGTCCTCGTCAATCCTGAAGATAGCAGTAATTAAGCTAGATCACGTTTCTCTGAAAATGATCGAGATTTCCTTTCTGTGTGGAAGCACTAAAACCCCATGTGCACAAACAAACACATGACGTGTTTGATACTATATGACGGCAACAAACCTGAAAAGCTCCCCCTCGCTACCTGTGCTTGTTGACATTGCTGGGTCTGCGCATGTGCAAGGAATTAAAGCCAATCGCGCCCAATTCTCGCTCGGGGTCCATCGCGCTTTGAAGTTGTGACATTCGGCACTGTCGCTCATTGCAGTTCCAAAACAACAATTTTCGTAAGAATCTCGATCGTCGTCACATGTTGTGCCTGCAAACCAAACTGTTCGTTTTTCTGAAACTATCGAACAGTGGTGCAACGATTTGGTCAGGGTTGGGCAAAAAAAAAATTTTTTTTTTAAAAAAAAAAATTTTTTTTTTTAAAAAAAAAGGTTTTTGAAAAAAATTTTTTTTTTTTAAAAAAAATTTTTTTTTTAAATTTTTCGGGGGAACAAAATGTTCTAAAACGTCCAAAAATGGCCTTTTTGGGGGTTATTTTTTGTCATTTTTTTCTCAAGGGTCGAAAAATTTTCTTCACAAAATCACTTTTGGGGCATGTATTTGGTATCTAAGATGCCCCAAATGATGTTATTATACCTTCCCGTGATACATGAGACACAGTATGCATATACTTACATGGTACATTGATGTCATACCCCATCGGGTCGGTCATATACGACTGATTCAGCGACCCGACAAGCATTTCTGCAGTTTATGTTCTCAATTCTATATGGTTTATGATCGAATCTTGCTTATTCGACCACAAACTGTTGTGTCTGATACCACAGAGCAGCAATCATAGGTCCATAACAAGCACAGAGTGTTGGATCGCATCGAAATGACGTCAACACCCTTCATAAGTGATGCAAACCAAGTCACAAAAGTGACTTGTCAATTAAAGTTGCATTTTTTCGCGATTTTGCGCGTTTTTAGGCAAATTTGTGAAAATTTCCCCGAATCTGAGACTTTCTAAAAAAAATTTTTTTTTTTAAAAAAAAACTTGTTTAAAAAAAAATTTTTTTTTCCAACCCTGGATTTGGTTGTTCCTCGGACGACTCTTTTAATAAATGAATCACGGTATAATGTTGACTTTAACTATAAACATCATGTGTATGATTCTCAAAATGCACATTTTCCGCTTCGGTGACTGTTAATGACTCCGTGAATTCTTCAGGGCGATTGTGCGGGACTAAATCTACATCAACGGCTGGAATTCACAAAACAAAGTCAAGCTCACCGTCAAGCTCACCGTCGAAGTTCAAAGTCAGATGCTTCGGCGTCACGCTGGCTCGTGCAGCAGACGCGATTTTCTAAACGAAGGGTCAACTTTGACACATTATTGTGCATGATTGGATGCGTTTCTCGAGATACTGTTATTTTAAGGACGTGGCACAAGCGTTTCTGAAGACTATTTCTGAGTTATAATAATTTCTGACTAATGGTATTGAAATAATGTGGCGATCATTGACCGCAGTCAAAATTTCTTGCACCTCCGTTGGTGATCGTCTGTTCATTTCTTTGCCTCTTATCAGAAATTCATGAAACTCAGAAATGCTCTCACAAAACGCTTCTGTTACATCCCTACAATAATATTTTGGCTGGATAAGCATCCAGTCTTGCACAATAATGCGTCAAAGTTGAACCTTCGTTTAGAAAATTGCGTCTGCTGCACGAGCCAGCGTGACGCCGAAACATCTGACTTTGAACTTTGACGTTGAGCTTGACGGTGAGCTTGACTTTGTTTTGTGAATTCCACCCAATTCCAAACCGTTTATCCCTCCATGGTTTTTGCACAAATGGTCAATTACATGGTCATGTTTAATTGGCGTTTTCCGCTGTATCAAGTTCGCCCCACACTCACCGATGGAAACAAACTCGCACATTCCGTACAGTGGAACATCACACGATTCCACGTAAAGCCCGTGAGCTCCTTGTGCGGACTTACATTCTGCAAAAACAACACATACATAGACATTTATGCAGAACATGGCCAAGGAAATGACGTTTCAAAAAAGTTTGAAAGCAAACTTAATAATAAGTAAACGTAGATAAATTTATAAATGTGACCTCCGTTGAATCCATGATTAGCTACCCAGACATTCGCGTCGGCATTGAAAGTATCCGGTAAAACATCGCTGGGATGGATTTTTGCCAGGACGCCCCAACTCGTTTGCGGGTTAGAGCTCGGCAGCGCCTCTGAAGTGAAATGTTTGCAGTGGTGGTGTATGACTACTGAAGGAGGAGTGGGCATGAGGCTCAGATGAAAAGGGCTGAACTCTGAGCCGACCCTATAGAACAAGTCCCCTACATGCCACTCCGATGTCTATTGTTAAACGCACCGAGCCTCAAAAATACTGCACTAACCTCGGCAGTTCGCATCGTGTTCCTGTCTGGTCATTGTCTGATTGATGAGGAATCTACAGCGCCCAAAGCGAGACCACGTTGGGTACGGTTTGTTGTTCAGGAAATAGCAAGCGGCTGTAACGGGAGAAATAAAAATCTCGATGAGATTGCGACATTTGTGGTTGCACACTAACTTGTTGACGGTTCATCGCTGCCATCTTCGCAGTCTATCACGTCGTCGTGGAACCAGGACGCTGGAATGTACTGGCCGTTCTCGCACCGAAAATAACCCCATGGACACTTTGAATCGACTTCTGATTGCAACTCGCTCAGGTCAATGGCAGTGCTGCCAGTTGAATGTGACCGCGCACTGACAGGGGCGCCCGACGGTTGTTGGCGGTCCCTTTTGACACTGCGTCTTGTGTCAACCCCTGGCCTCGAGCGACGACCGGAAATTTGACGTCGTCTTGGTGCGACTGTTGTTGCGGGTCTGCGATCGCGACGACTTGGCAGTCTGGCAGCCTCTAACAGCGCAACAACCACAACCACAATCAACAGGGTGAAATAAACAAACTTCATGTCGAATTATGGAACGACAAGGGAAGTGGACTTTGTTTTGGGTGTCAGAGTAGCGATGTCTCCTTTTTACTATACCTTCACACCGGATCCGGCAGAACGTGATTGGACATTACGACTGCTTCATATGTCAATATTTACGCTTGATCAATTGCCAATCTGTAAAGGTTACGTCGGCACAGCTACAGTACCGGGTGCAATTCTAGGCTGAAAGTTGAAGTTGCGTGCACGCGCGTGCGAAACAGTGCAAAGTATAGGCAAAAGTCGAAGTAACTTCGCGTGCACGCGAAATTTTGCGCGTGCTCTGGCGTGCGCTGCCTATGTTTAGTACTAGGAAGTCGCGTGCATGTGCGTGCACGCGCGGGCACGCGACTTCAACTTTCAGCCTAGAGTTGCACCCGGAACTGTATGTATCCTAATTCTGTTTCTTTTGATTTTGCGCGCAACAAACTTCAGCTAAAAGTTCTGATCGTTAATAAAATTGTTTGTCGACAAGAAATGACTCTGAAGATGAATGTTGGTGACCAAACATTGAGCAACACATATTTTCCAGAACAGCACTGGTGTTGTGTATCATTCATGACACGGTTTTTGCCAACGCAAGGTTGCTTGGAGTTCAGGAACAGTGTGACAAACGTTTTCCGGATTATAATTCCGTGCTGACAAAAAAATTTGTGACAGCATAGGTCAGTGTGCAACTATTTCCTGTCAGAGTTCTTCCTTTTTAATTTCCGCTGCCTACGTATGTAATCATGATCAACATAGTATTTCAGGTTATTCGTCATTGATCGCATGCAGGATTTACTTCTTCCTATGTATGTAGTTCTTTTTTTAAGCAGCACATGGACCATCGATCTCACCGGCATTGACCTGCCACACACTTGACCATGTGTCACTCATTTGGTTATCAAAATGTTATGGTTTCCTATGCCTCATGAGTCACGATACGAATGCACATGATCAGACAAAATGTATGTATTCCAGAATACAGACCTGTCTTATACGTTACAAAATAGACATTATACCACAGCTGTATGTACCTGATCACGTCATGAAAACGTCATGCCAACGACACAGTCACGTGGTGACGTGAACCAGCGACATAAACCAATCAAAGACCAAATCGTATCAAGAGAGTATCAATCCAGAATTCAACATGTCGGGAATGGGCATCGCAAAAACATGAAAATTATAGAAGTGAAATCATTCAATACAATCCTGGTAGAAAATTTGCGACCTTGTTTCAACCTCAAACGATATACCACCAGTACGTGTGGGTGTGATGAGGACACCATGTTCTATCGCATCACAAACCCACGCGACTAAACAAACAGTATGCATTAAGAGTTCGAGAAAAAACCACGATCTATTTGACGTCATCTCACAAAATGCAGCCAATCACCAATGATGGTGTGGTCGATCAATATAAAAATGCAGACAAACAGACACTGACAACAGCAGTTATTAATGCAATGAATATGAAAGCGGGGCTGAGATATTTTTTTAAGATCCGGACGAGAGACAATCAGCCGCTGGGGAGCACTGATCAAGTTTGGTCCTTGTTGACGTCGAAAAAGAGAAGTGGGCGTGACAGCTAGTTATGATGGGGTAACACACACAGCCCGATATGTTTGGTTCGTAAATTTCCTCTTCTTTTACCACTCTGCGTCTGCATTTTTCACATGTTTGAGGTCATCTGACTGCGCTGCTTGTTCTTGACCCGATAGCCCTGTTTCCACTGGTCATCTAGTCCGAGCATGTACCGTTCGGCTGCCGTCGTGCCGACTTGTGGAGCCGGGGACACCTGAGCTGATCCAATCATCATCATAAATTTGGCTCGAATCGGCGCACAAAAGTACAACAACGACAACGGCAGCAGACTGGCGTGAATCGCTATCTGAAAGGGCGTTCTCTCGCTGCTGATGGTAATCGCTTGGGCATAAAACCAAAAGTAAAAGCTTGTTGCCCAGCACTAAACTTGGGTTAAACCCACGGGCGGATCCAGAAAGCCACAGGAACCGGGGCCCTCCTCTTTGCACTATTTGATCCCTGAAGGGGGCCACCGTCTCGGAAGGAAGAGGACCCTTAAATCGCAGTATTTTCACTCTGAAACACGTCAAAGGCCAAAAATTGCGCGCTTTGCGCGTCAGATACATCCATTTTCAATGAAATTTGGCTTTCGCGCGCGTAAAACTGCCAAAATGCGGCGCGTATTGTACCATTTTCATGGTATTTGGTGCAAAAAGCGCAAAATTCTAATCGAGCACCGGAAAAAATGACTTTTCAAAAATGGAACATGCACAGGATAAAAATAACTTTTTAGAAAAGGCGCCTCCCTTGGCCAAAACCTGGATCTACCACTTGTTAAACCCCAGAACGTCCTGAGTCCTCACATGCATTTGCTGAATGACAGCCGACAATGTCTGCAATTCGCCATCGGCGGACGCCAAAAATCGACGAACCACAAGACCGACCAGCAACAACATGGACCAAATGACAAAGTGTGCACGCACACACCATTTGAGGCCGTCGGTCGTGTTGGTGGTTTGTTTGAGGGCTGCGCGCATTTCCAGGCTTTGCGACACGCCCGGCTGAAAATGTGAGCACATGATTAGTGGATAGGTAGTTTCTTCGAGAGTTTTTGTCGTGGTCATTCAAACCTGCTTGAAGGCTTCCTGAAGTTTCAGATTGCTGCTTCGGACGTGCTCGAAAAGAAAGACGGAGGTCAAAAACAGGCCGATCACAATCGTCGACACGATGGCGTAGAAGGGAGAGACTATTGCTGCATCTGGAAAAGTCAATCGGTGAAAACAAACAGCGGAGCTTGTGTGTGCCTACATGTTCGTATGCAGGTCAACTGACCGGTAACAGTACACCAATAGCTCGCAGCTGTCTGATCCGCTGCTGTGATGGCCGCGTGCGATGTCCAAGCAATGGTTGCACAGGCCAACAGCCACTGCACCGAAACGAACACCAAGCCGTCACACGTAGACTGGCCGGCCTTTGATCGGGGCAGAATCGACAATTTAGAACAATGGAGAAGAACACACTTCACGGATGACGCTGCTTAGAGTCAGCAAACCCATGCTATCCCCGGTATATATTGGTCGCACAATTATCATTTACAAGAATTCATAAAATCAATCCTGATTTTCACGTTCAGTCACTCTTAACCACTGTGCTATTTGTGATTCTCACAAAACATTTTCATCGGAAAATAATCTCCCAGTGTGTTGAGCCGCACATTGACTATATAAGAATCCATCCAAAAATTTTCCTGAATGGTAGGGCACGTCTCGCTGCAGATCACAAGCGTTCTATTTATATTTTTTCCAAAACATTTCTGGCGATATTACAGTGAAGCTGCTTGAAGACAGTGGGCGTGATATCGGCAGAAATGTTTCGGAAAATATATAAATAGAACGCTTGTGATCTGCAGCGAGACGTGCCTTACCATTCAGGAAAATTTTGAGATGGATTCTTATGTAGTCATTGAGCGGCCAATACCCACGACGCTGCGTGTCTGAAACGTTTTACTGACTGCGCATTCTTTGCGTGTGATCGCGCAACGCAACGTCACTGCCTCGTGACTTTCCTGCTTCACGATTCAGGAAAAAAATTTGACCAATTCTTATAAAGTCATTGTGCGACCAATACCATGCAGTGCTAATCGGGTTCGCGTACTTTGCTAGAACCATTTTTGTATAATGTTTTCGCGGAACATCAGCTACATAGCTGGCCAGCATGCGTCTGTGTGGTGTATCATGCAACACCGTGAGTCTCCGAAGCCTGTGCGTGCAGTGCAGTGCACAACATCATCGGTTCTTAGCTCGTTTCTCGACGTGAAATCAAATTGAACCGCTCGATAAATACGAGGCATTGTTTCCTGAATACCTTTCCATTGACCAGACGTCTGTAGCCGTGGAAACGTTCGAGAGCCACGCGAGTTGGGCGTAGAACAAACCACTCGATAGCAAGTTCAGGGGCAAATTTTGCAGCGCGCATTCCGTTTTGGTCATCAGCTGAAGCATCATGCACCAGAGTTCAAGTTCAACTGCGCTGTTCTAACGCAGTTAGATTTCGTATTGTCGAGTTACAGAGGATGTAACTTTCATGTTTTCGCACTTTACAGCCTGCTTTGTTAATATAGCGTAATTCAACTCACACGGCCTCTAATTCGTTCATTGTGTTCGCCCAACAGCCAATCAGCGATCAGGTGTTTCGACGACTTGACCAATAGCGCGATGGAGCAGCCCAGCGCACAAATTGTGTAACTGGCGAGCAACAACGTCACATTTCGTGTTATGTTGGTGGCAAGATGGAGACAACGCAGCACACACGCGTTTAGCGCGATGGCGGGAAAAGACAGCAGCCAGTGAGCAGCAACGGACAGCAGAAATGGGGTACGGTAGGTGACGATCACATATTGGTGACGGTCAGGGATGGAAATGTTTGAAAAATCAACGTTGCTGATATTCATGTCGATGGTCATCTTTGCCTACCGTAATACCCTGAAGCAAATACCTGAATACCGTGTTGCATCATGCCTTCCACACAACGTTCTTAAATTTACTGCCATACAAGTAAGTGGCAGAATAACAAAAGCACAAAATCCATCATTATTACCTCGACCGCTGAACTCAGGCGCTGTTGATGACGGGTGAACGCTTGAGCACTAAAACTCAGTCAAGCCAGAAAAATACATAGAAAGCCGATGTTTTATGCAAAATAAGTACCTATAATTAACAGAAGGACTTGTTTTGAGGGCACTTCCCGCTGGAGCACACAGTAGGTACACCGGTATGACAACATATAACAAAGCTTCTTTTCTCTTTTGTGCCCCAGACTTTTCAGTTGAAGCCCCGGCCGGTTAAGAGCATGATGCATATTTTTACTAATGTCACAGGAGCATAAAATGGATTTCGTTGTATTCTCACCGGGTGCAGCTGCTCTCCGACTTGGAGACGTATTGTAAATAGCAGTGCACCGTTTTTGAGAGACTGGACTCCCCTCTCGTTAGCGCGCATACTTATTGTGTACAGACAGTGAAGCAGTGTCAGTATGTATACTGTATTCTGGGTGCCCTATTTTACCTAAATGGGTACTGCGAGCAAGCTGGAAAGCATGGAAAGTTTGAAACTATGCTTAGCAATTGGCAATCCACAGAAGTTGTGGATAAAATGAAGGAGCGAGCTGGCAAGCAAAACAAAATACATACGTACACGCATACAACTTACAACAGCGAGTTTTGCACCTGCCCGCGGATTCACAGGCAGCTGCCTTGATTGGCTGCATTTACAGTTCCGGGTGCAATTCTAGGCTGAAAGTTGAAGTCGCGTGCGCGAAGTTACTTCGACTTTTGCCTATACTTTGCACTCTTTCGCACGCGCGTGCACGCGACTTCAACTTTCAGCCTAAAATTGCACCCGGTACTGTACGACCAAAGCATGTCAAATATAGCAACACCAAGGATTGAAAAGGTTACGGTATGTATAGGATAAGATGGCTATCGACATATAACCATCTCCAGCATTGATTATTCAAGCATTTCCATCCCGTTCCGACCCTTTACCGCCTTGCAAACTCCTAGTCGTCAACTACCGTACCCCATGAGCTAAAAAATAAGTGATATACTGTACATGTGTGCAAGTTCGCTGGTGCATTTTGGTGTTTTTAAGGTCTGCATACCGTGCGCTTTGTCTCCGGGAAAGCGCAAACCAAAGAGCAGCCGAAACCCGCCAGTGATCAACGCGCTATGCGATGCGTGGTGCCACGAGCACCAAGCCCGTACGCTTTACGGTCCATGAAGTCATGGACCAAATATTTATTTTGTATCTGTTCTGTTGAGGACTGATCAAAGCCGCTGGTTTCTTTACAATATCTATGGTGTGCACAGCTTTCTGGCCCCATTCTGACTCCATGAACACAGCACCTATTGAAAAAGGTGTTTACAAAGACACACAGGTGTTAGTGACTTTTTGACGTGTTTGCAGCAAATTTTCTGCAAGGACAAACACTTCGGTATCAAGAAGAGCTTTATTTTGCGTAATAGGGAAACGACAATAATATTTATATCAGCAGACTCTGAGGGTCAGTAAGAGTAGCAAGAAAAACAGAGATGTATCCTTCTTCGAAAAAAAGAACACTGAATCAAGAACAAGCGTGGCGTGAATGATTACAGTAACGCAATAATGAAAGACTTTTTGGCACACTCGTTTTCAGGACACAGAACAAAATTGTTTTTGGGACAATTATTATTCAAGACAAAACAAACGGCGTGAAACGCAAACATGGCAGGTACCCTTACAAGACATACAATAAGGTACTTTGTCAAAACCAATCTTTTGTTTTTCCAGTTTTTCACATGTCCTCAAAGCTGAACCCGATATACAAAATCTTTCGAACCAGAAAACCACTTCTCTTCTGACACATCATTCCGAAGTTAATGAAACATTTTTCGACCCACTAACTTTTTCACAGAGCAAGCTGCTCGTTTTCTTCCGTTTCAAAAAAATCATGAAAAAATTAATGGGAATACACATCAACATTGAGACCAAAATAAACTTCTAACGACACTATATACGTGAATCAAAGCTATTCGTTATCATAATAGTAATACAGCGACTATATGCGGCAGTGACTATGGAAAAAAGCCAAGAAATCCGGGAAAATGCGAAAAATAAAGAAAAAAGTGGCGAAACCCCCTGAAAAATTATGTGTGACGTGAGAAAAAGCGCAGTGCATAGCAATGGTACTGTACAAGGGTGCATAACACAATCAATTGAATACTGTACTGCATCGTAACACTTTGAGCAGTGCCAGGGCTCCAGTAATATGTACAAAATTAGATCTTATTAATTAACTGTACTGTGTGTGAATTTGAAATAAGTTTGAACCTGTGCATATGTAATACGGATTTGAGACTGTTGGACAATATTACGGTTTCGATTCGATAGCGCAGTCCTTGCAGTGATTTTTGTAATCATTTGCTGTCACTGTGAAGAATATCTACTTTATGTGGCAATTAGGACGTTAAACGGCGGGTCGGGGACCAAAAAAGGGTGGAAAAATATCCATCTTGTAGAAATTTCCATTATAAATGCCGTGTTACAAGAAAAAGGGTAGACTGCTGCACTATCGAGGTTGTTGTGATGGAGATGATAAACTGGTTATAATCATTTCAAAATAATAAGAATTAATCGTCCGATTTTTAATGAAATATTAAAAAGAGCAAATTCTAAAAATTACCACGCTCATCTTTACATAAAAGTAAGATGTAATCAGGCCGTACAAACCACGTTTGAAACACTATATCTTTCATCCATTTATCAACATTTGTCTCAGTTTCTCCGTTTCAGCCTTCAATTGGGCCACCTCCAACCGAAGTCGCAGATTTTCTTGTTCAAGCAACGCAGCACGCATCGCAATCTCGTCCTGATGTTTCAAGATTGGGTTTAGATAAAGAAAATTCTGATGTGCCAAAGCCGAGTTTACGTGTCAATAACAGCACCAAAATAGCCAGAAAAAATCAATGTTTCCTGTCAGCATGATTATGTTGCGATTTCCAGCTGTTGGCCGGCCAAAGATGTAATGCTGCAAGTGGGCGGGAAAGAATGCGGTAGTACAACATCATGTGAATGTCCTCTTGGTGGGTTAGTTCAAATTCGATTGAACGACGCAACGTTGTAACGCAATATCACGTCCTTTTTTTATTAAAGAAGATGGCTTGCATTGTTCCACGAAGCACTTTCGCTTTTACGTGTTTCTCCGTTATGAATACCACAAATGAACTTCTTAACCACCCTGTGTGGTCACCACCACAAGACCAGATTATTACCTCTTTCTGCCTACGCGCATCACGTGACCGCTTGGCAGCTTCGTTGTTCTTACGTCGTCGCTCCCAATACGCTTCGTCCTTGGCTTCGTCGGGCAAAGATGATTTGTTGCCTGATTCGAAAAGGAAGACAGAATGATGATAACAAACTTGGTGCTCGAGTGTACCGCACCTTGTAGGCAGGCACACCACACGTGAGAATTGGTTGGAACAACAAATATTTCGTGCCGTTATGTATAGCGGATCCATGGGATCATTTCGGAAAGAAGGAAAGACGACCCCAAAATAGCCCCCTTTGGCCGAAAGCTCGATCTGCAGTATGTAGGTATATAACAAACATTTTAAAGCCCGTTAATACAAGCGCAGAAGCTCTTTACTTCGGTATTTCTTACTCTGGTCCAACTTGGTGGCACCGAATATCTCACACAAGAGTGCCCATTGCCATGTGTGTTTTTTATGTTGCCATGATCAAGATACACCAAGTTTGACACCGGTCTTCACAATGAAAAGGCAATACAATGTAAATCAATATTCCAATATCCAGATGTTTCACATGCCCCGCATAACAACCAACCTCCCCCTTTCGATCGGCTTGAGCATTCGGACGGGGTTTTGGGCGATATGAGCATGGAACTTTGAATCACCGCCAAACTGTTGCTGCTCGCTGATTGGCTGGACTTGCCGGTGTCCACAATGACACTGGCCGGTTGACTGACGGCTGGCTGATGTTTCAACGATCGAATAACCGGCTGGGTGATGGCGCTACAAATGGGCAGCGTGTTGCCTCCGTTTGAGGCACCTGCACCCGACTTAGTTTGACCCTCGGTGTGTGGGTGCGAAGTTGAAGTCACCTAAAATTAATATTCGGATATGTTTATGCCGGGCAGTTGGGCCGCTTATGGTCCTAAAACAGCTTATCGGTCTGGACAGTCAGCTGTGGTATAGCACACTACAGGGCATCAGATTAAGGAATTCGCTGTGGGCAAAATCTGAGTAATGAAAACATTCCGGACAAACTATGAAATGGTACAGTCTGTATTTGATGAGCAACCAAAAAAGATTAAAAGCATCTCCAACATTGTGAACTAGCCTGCGGCGGGCTCGGTGTTGTTGAAGTTATCAATGGCGGTTTTTGGCCGGTTGGTCCACTTTTTGCAGCCAATACTGCAGCAGGAACATTACCGTTATTTGGTCCACCGCCCGCCTGAGCCAATAATTGTCTGTATTGCTGTAGCAGCAGGTCATTATTGTTCGAACAATTTGAATTGCCACCAAAATGCGAAGTGGGCGTGACTTGCAGTGCCGACCACGGATCCGACGGGTTGTAGGCCTTGAACGGTCGTACAGGCGCGCCGCCGGCTTGATGGGTCAGGGTGGGTTTGAAATTTGAATTGCTGCCAAAAATCGCCGGCGGTGTACGTGACTGGGCGTTATTGGTGGTTGGTGGTTGTTGCGTTGGCAGGCCGCCAGAGTGCGCCAGTGTCGCCAGATTCAGCGCGCCCGGCAACAGGAATTGACTGAGAATCGATCCAGGATGGGCGGAGTCAGAATGGGCAAGACTGCCATGGGGAGGACCGTTGACTGGTGGGGCATTCGGGGCAAGCCCGCCGCTCGGCTGCGACGGCTGCACCTGCAAGTGTACATATAATGTTGGTCAAACAGGTCGTTCAAGCTGACCACACTCCATTTGCATTTAGGACTTTGATTCTCCATAAATCGATAGGAACACAAATTTTTCTTCACTATAACCTGTGGAAACATAATGAAACGGCGGACAAGCAAAATGTTAAAAGTGGGCCAACCAAATGAAAAGCTGATTGATTTGAGATCGCAGTGGGCGGCATGTGGGGCAACACATTTGGCAGAAGAGTCGACAATAAACGATGCTGTCTGCAAAGTTACATATAATAACATGATTATCGCTTTCTTTCATGTATAGATTTTATTAACAGGGAGACAGATTTACGGAAAAAACTCACCTTGATAAAGCGGAAAGTTCAATATTATTTGGCTGTGAGTCGAGACTGTGAGATCGAGATTGGGATATTGGCGGGCTGCGGTTGGGCACGGATGGGGCAACTGGATGATGTTTCATTGAAAAATCAAGTGGGTCGTTGGGTGCCGGGCTGGATGCCTGAAAAGGGGAATCATCAAAATGGTAATTTTTTTCAATCCAACTCCTGTATTTCGGGATACCATTTTTTGCATGGGAGCAACTTTCGTGCTGGTCGAATAGAAATTCGAGCTATCAGTATAGTCAGCGTACAGCAATTTCCAAAAAAACATCTCTGAAGTAAAAAAGTCAAAACTAGGTAATAAATAATAGTAATCCAATAAATACAAATCGCGAGTTCAATGTTTTTGTTTGCTCACGATGTCCCCACACACCTCCGGTCTCCGTCTCTTGCATTCGCTGGTGTGCCCAGTGTGCGAGCCTTTGTGCTCCTCGTCATGTGTGCCACCCTCGGACGGACTGCTGGGTCGAGGACTGTTCTCACATGACATCCCACTGTCACTGCCTGCACACATTCGGGTGATTGAAAGGGTTTCGGTTGGTGTGGGGTTTCAATTGCAATTCGCATACCATTTGTATAGTCCGTCCACCAGCTCATGGCACTTTGTGTTGCTGCTGGCCGGTTTGTTCCCTTCCTCCACGTTCTAATGAAAGAGAAATTGAGCGTGAGCGATTTTGCAAAAAAACTTAAAAAATAAGAAAATGTGTCGAAAACGATTGAATTCGATCAAATTTAAAATTAAATTAAATTAAAATCGATAAAACACGTCGATTTCATAAAAACAGCAATTTAGGAGCAAAAATAATTTTTTTGAAAACTCAATTTCTCTTTCATTAGGACGTGGAGGAAGGGAACAAAGCAGCCAGCAGCAACACAAAGTGCCATGAGCTGGTGGACGGACTATACCTACTTCCGGAAATGTATATAGCTCTCAGTGCACCAGGACTGTAATTTTGATACTGGATCCTAAGTCGCATAGGAGGGACCAAGATAAAGGATAAAATTGTTGAATCGTCACACCCGTGTTGAAACAAATCAAGCAACGAACAAAATCACATCATCACGTCTGGAATATGAAAAGTTGGGCAAAACATGAATTTATGTTTGAGCGTTTTAACCACCGCAAGCAATTCGAATGCAACGTGTGGAGCTCGGTTCCATCGGGTGACGTAATCGATTCCCATGTACAGTACGGAATACAAGTCCAGTAGCAGCATCTAGAATATGGTTCATTGAGTAGTATGGTGGCTTACCTGCGACATTGTTTCCATCGGAACCAGCATCCTCCTGCTTCACATTAGCTGTTGTGTTTGGCCACACCACTGCACTGGGACCTGTTGTGCTCATAGTAGCGACTGGGCGCAATATGGTTGACTGTCAATTAATGGAGCTCGTTGTTGCGGCTACATTTTGACTATTTGTATTTTTGACGAGAGGCAACCTCTACTGAAACAAAGTGAAAGTTTCCATTGCATTATCTTTTTAGATCACATGGACACATGCGCCTGAGCACGGGTAAACATAAAAACCCAAACCAATATATCCAAACAAATCTCCACTCCTATAATTGGAATCTGAGATATTATGGAGCAACATAAAAACACTGAAAACAGGATTGCGGACAAAAGTTAGAATAATGCCAAACCTGGCCGGCGGCGACAACGTTATTATCGTGTCAAGGGCAAACCACATTTGTGACAACAGGTGAAAAGTATAACATAAAAAATGCAGAAAAATTTCTCGCGCCGCTCGCGAAAGGAATCATAATTTTGCACGCGCATGCGAGCCGTCGTTGACCACAAACAAACAGCGCGCGCCGCAGTACCACACTTGACCTCCAGACGGATAGACAAATTCTCTTTCGTGTATAAAGTTTTTTGTTCTTGAAAATTAACAATCTGAAAACTTTTGCGCAGTTTGTGCACCACAATACGCTACAAGCAACCACACCTGCGCAACCACATACGGAAACGAACGCATGTGCAGTGCGCAATACACAACGCAATGGGGCTCAAGGATTAAGTATGTCTGCAGTTGTAGTGGTATAGTGACGCGAACTTTCACTTTTTGAAAGTGGACAAAGTCGTTTCACAATAAATACGTACATTTGTGAATGTAACGTTTATCACAGACATGTGGATAATGCAGTCAGCAGATGAATGCTCCTGGTTTACCAACAAGAATTTAGGTTCGCGACAATGTTCGCATGAAGACCACAACAGTCGGGGGCGTCAAGAAAGCTACTGTCCGTCAAAAGGCGTATTTTATTTGAAATGACCACAAATGATAACTTTAGACCACAACTAATGCTCAAATCCGGTTTGCAAACCAGAGCCCACACGAATTTTCATGAATTACTGCCCCAGACATTCTGAAGTAACGATACACAGCGGCACGCCGCATGTCTGCGCGACAAAAAATCAGTGAAAGTTGTGTTATGGACGTCAACACGTATGGTCATGTGTCTCGGGGTCAAATTCACGACGACTTCGTAATATGAAATGCATTGAACAAGTTTTTTATGTGGCGTGCGCGTGCGTGTAAATGTGCGCTCGAGGAAAAAAGGTTACGATACCAGATATAAATAAGGTGTCTACTTTGTTTAGTGGGGGGTGGTGGAATTCGGATATCATAATATCAGCATTCAGTACATGAAAGAGACATGAGACAAAAATTCTCCAAATCTTCAACATATACAGTATGTTAGCATGGGTTTTGATCTATATCGATGTGCATGCAATTGGAAAAACCAGCGCTCAACTTATTTGAGAACCATATTCGCCGGTTCGCTATTACAACGAGTGTGATTTCTTATGTCCACCTAGCAGCCACGCGTAACACGCGCTGCCTGCGTGTGCTGAATGTTGATAAAAGTTTTGGCGCGCGGTATGGCATGTTTCAACCGTGAAATGACATGATGTAGTGCATTACAACACACGTCAGATCAATCGATCAAAATATATGATCAAAAATGAAAGGTGCTGCTCATGTGGTCGAAATGTTTTTGAATCTCGCGCGCTCACTATTAGCCGGGTTTACGAAACATCAGATCGATGTTCAACAGCATTACGAAATCCATTGTGAAAAATAAAAAAATATGAAACGAAACTTGATAGAAGAATTGATAGAGTGAGTGTAAATTTGCGAAAATAATCACTTAAATTTCCGCAATTCGGCCCAAATCAAAGATAGTGAAAGTTTCGAACCTGCCAGCGGGCGTTGGGAACATATCGCACGCGGCTGAAGTACGCACACATACTACAGTAGTCGTTTTTTGCACAAACGTCCAATCCAAAAAAGAACACCAAAGGTTTATGAGTGATTGTGTACAGAATATAGTGATCTATAACCAACAGACGAGAACGTAAACAATGGACACAGTCGACGGCGTAAAGAGCATAGGATGTGCGTGTGGAACGGGTTCATTTTATGCATAGTGTCACCACAACACAACATTTAAACGAAAACATAAACGTTACGGAACGGTTTTCTGATCGGTGTTAAAATGATGCTGGTGTCTTGCTGAGAAAGGTTGATGATGTGAAAAGACGTGATTGGGATGCAGCACAGTCCGAAGGTACAGCTCCGTTAAAACCACATTTACCCAATGCACGAGGAAAGGTGGCGAAATGGGCAATTGCTAACATTCCAGCGAGCCTTGGCAGAAGGACAGGTGCTTCTGCCGGAGATCGAAAATCGCTGTTAGTTCTTTCGCTAGTGTGAAGCTATGTATACCAAGGGACATCGACTCAAAACGATACATCAGTCACGCCTATACTGGTCGCACCATATTACAGGCGAATATTGTTGACACAAAAGCAGGCTCACGTGACCCCGAGGGCATCCACAATACACAATGGATCAGCTGAGATTGGGCCTGACGAACTCAACACACGTGTGCGGTCGAAAAAAACAGCCCATAACTGCGACACTCGTTTTCATGAAAAGTGAAATCAGATATTAGTGCACATTACTTTACAGGGTTGACCCTGATTTTCAGGCAGTATATAGGAATGTACATGTTGGGTTCTGGACGGTTTTGTCAGTACGAGCGCACTCGGGGTCTTTTTGGTACCCAAACATGAGCAAGTGACCCTGACCGAGATAGAGGTGCGCACACCTGTGGCAAAATCGGATTACACACACACTTTGCTGGTTTAGAATGCATCGGATCAAAAATGTCATAAATGCGGACGATATCAAAAAAAATGTTTACATACCGAGGTCAACGGGGGAAGCATGCCTATACTTGGTTGGGTACCGTTGGAAGTGCACCATGTTTGGCATCGGTTAACATTTCAACTAATCTGGTTTGACTATCTGGGTTGTAGTTGGCGAAACTGATGAGCAAAGTTGGCGGAGACCTATTTTGCCAACCAGATGACATTTTGTAATCACCTTTCTTGAAGCCAGAGACCAACGCAAGCAAACCGCATATACTCAACAAAATCGACAATATGCAAAGTTCCAATTTTTTCTATTTTAGGTGTGCAATTGACCATGTGCATGCGTATAAACCACGAGCGCAGGTAAAAGTCCAGGTACGATACTATTACAGCGCGCGATAAAACGAATGAAATATATGGTCATACACACGTGTGATTTCACTTTTTGCACCTAAACAGCCACCTGAGTTATGGTGTACAGGCTTGGGATTTCAGATATCTGCACGGCAGGTGTACCGACTAAAACCAGTTTTGATTTGACCTTATTTTTTTCAAAAACGCATGCGCGCGAGGTTCTGACAAACAAACTGTAGCCCATGCGCGCATGCACGCAGCATTGAACAAAGTTGTACAAGTCGGACCACAGCATTTTGCGAAAATGGTACACACCAAAGATCTTTGGTGGAGAACCGCTTACACCGAGATGTATTGACAAGAGATATACTGTACATGCGCTGTACTATAAGTTTCATGCTCAAACTTGAAACAACATCGACTTTCACACGCCACAAATGAGGCAAATAGAACAGCGAACTTTGTTTCGATGTACACATACATATACATATGTACATGTACGTACTGTATGTACCCTTGGTCTTGACAATCTTAAGCGTCTGCAATGTTCTGCCTGTTTTGCCTTGTCACAGGCAATGAAACATCAGGTTTGTCGTCCAGGGCAAAAAACATCTAGTTTAACGAGATCAAACATAAACGAATATCCAGCAACTTTTGGTTTTGGTCACAATGCCCCAAGTTGGTGTTGCGGTGATTTGATCGCTATGAGGCAAAACTAGTTTCAGATTTCGGGTGGATAACAATTATGGCTGTCACTCGAGCATGCGCGTATGCATGTGAAAAGAAGATAACTTATCGAGAAAACGGGGAAACGTTGAAGTGACGCACCATCAGGCGGCAACGGATAAGCAATGGTGTGGGTTGAAAAGTGACGTTTCAGGAAAGGTTTAAGGAGAATAAATGGAGACGGTGACGGTGTCAGAGCGATACACCTTGTTTAACTGCAAACACAGTCCAATCTGCTACGGTTATTTCGGCACACACCCACTGTGAAACATCAACAACACAGATTCTGAGGTTTCACAATTGGACATTGGACTTGCAGACAAAAATGTGGCGCCCAAATGCACCTGCCAAACACTGCCTGCACGACGCAAAGCGTATGTGTGCTCATGCTGGTTTTATGGTGTTGCACATGCAACAGGTATACCTTTGGCATGACAACGTTTTTGGCGCCGAAATTTACCATTTTGAAAATTACTGCATGGGTATGCATGCTCGTTTGCGTAAAACAAGTGAATTACGTTATGGTGACTGGTTGACCAATGTAATCTCCCAGGGGGATACAAGTCGTTGGGTCCGTTCACTGTACTGAATAATTCGGAAACATGACAGACCAAATATTGAGGGGTGCATGAGCTGCATGCAACCGTAACATGTGCGCTTTGTTTCATAAAATTCTCGTCACGGTGTGATGAATACACTGCGACAGTGACAAAAGAGAATATACGGATGTGCGAGGGAATTATGCTGACAAAACATGAACCCGGCCCGCAACATTGCCAAAGGCGAGTGCATGCACATGAATGTGCATTCACTCTGAAGATGACCTGGTGCGCCGCACACAAAGTGACATAACAGGAGGAATGGAAACGGTGAACAAGAAAAGACGCATGTCCGCACGAAATAACTGCAGAAAAATGTTCAGAAACAGGCTCGAAGAGGGCACACTGTTCTTGTGGGGTAATAAAAACCGGTGGAAGAAAAAATCAAAATGCATCTGCAGCATTGTGACGCGTGTTTATGCTTGCGCTTGTTGTGCAACAAGAAAACATGTGTAACGTTACACCAGCCCCATCGGTTTAAGGGGTCGCTTGACAACCTGCAATTCAATTTATGTCCAATTTGTTGTGTTGAATTAAAATGTTTCAACGTCTTTATGATGTCAGGTTGCCAGTTTCAGGGTACATACAAACACATGGTGCATTAGGTCGTCTTCAGTGCTAAAATTGTGGCGTTTTCCAACCGAAAGAATGCAATATACATACAAGAGACACCCGTTTGAAAAATAGACTACCCCAAAGGTAATGCGTAATATGACAACCATCATTATACAGTACCACGTACGTAAGAGCAAGACCCAGCAGCGTCTAAATTTCACAAAGACGCACGGTTTGGGGCTGGAAACAACACCAATGCAATGTCTGTAACCCAGCTGTGGCTGGCTTTTGGGGGTGAACACACCAAATTCTTGCGTTTTGTTGGTGGGTACTGTAATATTTTTAGTCACAATTGGTGGACAGTGCGGTGCACCCAGGGCATCTTCAGAACAAGTATGCTTATTCGGCCGTTGTTGTTTTGGAACTTCGTTGTTTCAAAGTCGAATAGAATAATAATTAATTTGATTTCGTTCAAAAAAAGTCGACAGGACTTCAAGGCCCCGCATTCGGGGACTGGCCATCTGAGCCTAGGCTTAGGCCTATGTCCTCCACTAACGCCCATGTGCGACTAGTGTAAGTATAAGCATTTTGTCAAATCGCCACTGTAACGTAAAGAAACGGTACTCAATATATCAACCGTTTCACCAAACGCGAATTATCTCTGCCCCCAGAAATGATTGCCTCTCTTGTTTGAATGCTGTGTTACCCCCGAGCGTCAGTCTGTGTAAAAAAAGCGCCCGTGCAAAAAAACGCGCATGCTTTGGACCACGATGATGTAAAAACAAGAAAAACGTGTTCAGAAAAATATAGAACGTTTCGGGAATGTTTGTATGCGCTGGACGGCTGGGAGAGATAAAAATCAAACAACGTTGAAATGAGAGACATTGCACACAACCTGGGGGCTAGGTATGAACGAACGTCACAACTGATGCAATTTTAAAGGTAAAGGGTTGGGCTAGTTGGGTCTGGAGATCTCATTCGATGTTGTGGTTGGCGAAATAGTGAATCCGCTTGAAAAAGCCTGGTACAGCGCCTGTTTGAAACATCTGTCACCTGGGCGAACAAAGCACAATTGTTATCCACCGGAAATCTGAGAAACAAAAAAATACATCCGAGTCGTGGATACAGAAACGCAAACAAGACAACACGCGCGCAACAATGCAATCATAATCACAAACACAGAAAACACATTAGTGAAAGAGAAAATACAAGGATCCCGAAATTTTCCGACTGACCGCTTCTTGATTCAGCTGGTCATTCATTGCACGGGACGTAATAAAAAGGCTCGATCAAAAGAGGAAAGAAGGATGTTAGGAGAAAAAATGAGCGAGCCATCTGTTCACCAGGCTACACCAAGTGGTCACTCTTTGAATGCGCTGAGGAGGATTGGTTCATCATATGCTCATGGGTCACACTACACCTATTGAAAGGCATGGGGACAGCTGTTGCGCTTATTGGATTGAGCCAGAAAGGATTAGGGAGCCACTATAGCTCAGAGGTCATCCTGTTTGTTTGATGTCCCGGCATGGTGTCCGGTTGGGCCAGTGGCTGAGATGCAGTTTCGTTGCGCATGTGAAACATCAGGCAGCCAGTTACAAAAATGGACGCCACAACACAGCCACATACCTTGATGTTGTCAGCTGATGTTCCACGCTAATATGATAAATAAAACAACACGGACCCCATCAGTTTCGCACAAAGACCGAATCGCGACAATGAACACAATAAAAAAGAGTGACCAGCCGGGGCTGTTGGACACGGTAATCAAAAAGTGAAAGATTAAGGCTAACGGGCTGGTTATTAGATACGCGGGATTTATGACAGCGCAAGCCGTGCAGACCGGCCCCCGACTGCAACAAAAATGAAACGCTAACTCAGGACCACTTTCTGGTGAATGATCCGTGACAAAACGTTGATGTGGACATTTTTCACAGAGTGCACAAAGATCCAGCGTGAACCTCGGGTTGCTTAACAGAAACTTCACAAAATCGCCATATCTTTAGCTTTTTTCCCCCGAAATCATATGGAATCAACGCAACAATACAGCACACAACCTATTAGGAATTGAGTGCGGTAAAAAAGAGAGAGGAAGAGAAAGGGATTCGGACAGTGCGGCTGAGTCCGTCCACTGCACCATTCTCACATCTCTGTGTATTATACAGTCGCATAACGGTTTATTTTAGATGGGAACATACTAATGACTGATATTGAATCTATCCAAAATGGTACCATTGGTTTTCCATGTGAAGTACAAGTTCTTTGAACGTATCAGCTGTTCACCAGGCCGTCGTCCGTGAGAAGTCAAAAATAGCGGCTGGGTTTGGTAACATCCGTAAATGTCCAATTTCCATCGATCTGCCATTAGCAGTGTTCCCTTTGCCAACGCAACACATGATGCTGACCTCTTGACCCTATGCGTGTACAGCTGCGGTCAGCAGGGGTGAGTGAGTGTGTGGGGGACTGGGGGTATAAAAAATGCAATGCAACAGGTCGGTCGGGGGCATAACCCATTTGGATTACGGTATTTATGGGTACTGTACTTATAATGTGGTTAATTGTTCACATTTAGCGTACGTGACCCGACTTGACCCCTGATCGGCACCCTAGAACCATGAAGGGTCACTCTTATCGCAATGTGCCTGAACGACCATCACAGCGTTCGATGGATATGCGAAACGAATCTGGGACAGAACGTACTCTTTTGTGCCAAGTTTTCTTATTGTATGTCACGACGAGTAACCCGCACTGTGCTGTTGAAATCTGCAGCCCAGTTTCCGTCCCAGGCACCTCAAAACTTGCAACCCTACAGTCACAAATTACCCGCAAACCGCAATCTGCTACCCGGCATTACAGCTTCATCTTTCTGTATGCAAATGCAACATGTGTGTGTATATGTGTTGTATTGTGCATATTCCGTTTTTTATGCAAATGTGTTCCCAGCGAAACCCCTTGTTGTGTCTATCATCCCAACTGTTTTATGGGCGTTGATTTTTGCTGCGGGTCGGACCAGAGACACAGAGTGCGGCCAACGTTATATCGTTTTTTGTTGGGCTTGTCGTTGCTTATCACATTCCCTCAAATAATGGGCAAGTTTTGTGCCTGTTGAAGCACATCGGGATGAAATGATCGTGAAAGCAAAATACTTTGATTGACACAGACGTGATAGTGTTTCATCTTATGATTGCGGATAACGACTGAAACGTCAAAAGAGCACGTGAAGACGGAGCATCTGATGTTGGGGTCCACCACACAGTGGGGGCTAATTGTGTATGATCGTCATCGTCAACTTGAAATCGTCAATGGTGGACGCAACCCATTCCAGGAGGCATGTGCTGTCCGCCATGAAATGCACATGACCATGCATTTCATCTATGCCGATGATCGACGCTGTCACACAGGTGGTTAGGGCGACGATCGAAGTTGACGACATTACAGTCCGGTCTGAGTTGACCACATGAAAAATGCCCGGCCGGAAGGGCATGGCGACTGAGCCCTATTCCACAAAACGTGTGATACAGTAATGCAACGCGTGTCCCTCGCTCACAATCCCACGGTGGGCGGGAATATTGTAATAAAACATTGTCGTGCCTCGTGCCCCAACAAAAGCGCGCGCACTTTGACCCCAGTCGAACCGTTAAGCCACAGTGACGCACGTGAGTACATTTCATAGTTTTTTTATCACTCGGTGAGATTATGTAAACAACATATCTTTATGCATTTATGGTTTGGTGCCCCATTCTCTTATCACGGCGACTGAAGAAGGATTAAAAGTCCAGAGAAATGAGGTTCCCAGGCTCCACAGCGTGTCCAAGAAACGTGTTAATTTTAGACCGCACTGTTTCAATAAGTTCAAGCAAAGTGCAACCTTGATATTTGGTGCTTGGCGTTTCGTAAGCATATTGCACAATTTTGTGATGTGTTTATATCACGTTGTTGCCCAAATGTGTTTCGTGACTCCGAATCAGGAGACATGTATTTCGAAAAGTTAAGAAATGTTTCTCAGTCTACGCAGTTAAACTTGATATTTTCAAGCATTAGAGCTACAGAACTTGGCGTTGCTTTTTGTATTTTTGGTAATTTTTATAGGTTTGCATTAGAATTTTCCTTATACGCTTTTATAAATATCCAGCGATATTGTTTGCGGTGGGTGTCAAGGTATTTTCTGACGTCACCAATGTAATCCAAACCTAAAAAATGGTTTCTAGCTGCCGCTCTTAAAATCCGTCTCAACTCAAGCATTGTTGTAGGCGTAGATGTCGTCCCGTTTGTTTGGCTAAAGGGCGGTCCAGCGTTTGCTGTCAGACAGGTTATGTGCGGAATGCGGTAGTGCGCTGTCATTATCAGTTATTCTACTTTTGAGCGCACATCACACTTGATGTATGATTGTTGGTTTTTTTCAAATAAGGCACCAACACCCCTCCTAGTAGATAGCCAGCTGAGGTTTCATCTAGTTCGAACGTGCAGTTGTCGAATGGTCGCAATCATCCGTTTTGTTCCATTATTCTTTAAAATCACCAAAGTCCTTGTGTGAAGTCCTGGTTCACCCAAAATGTTATCGACGAACGGCTACAAAATGCGAAAAATTTGAGCGTGAATGCCAGCGTAAAACAAGATCACAAAGCTCATATCAAATTCGTCACATTTCAGTTCCATCACAACTGCCATCTCAATAACGATGCTTCTAATGCCCGGTTACCAACACGTGCGTGCTGCAGCCGTCTGTGCCCTGCTACTCATCAAATCGTTAACCGAGGCGCGGTCAATCAATAATCACCGATCGACATCAACGTCTGCCATAATCGATTCGATACTCAACAGTGATCAGCACAAATCAATAACAACAACCCAAATCGATCAATCAATGAATGGCCTGATGCAGCCCGGCGCACCACTGGCCACGGAGCAACGGAGGAGCAAGCGAAGCGTTCAGGAACCCCTGGACAGCGAGATTCAGTATTTGAACGACATCCTAGATCAACGGGATCGGGTCACATCAAGATTGGACGACCTCTATGCCAAAGTGAAGCACATGTACAGCAGACTGTCGGCGCGTTACAGGCCACCTCAACGGCCATTCGCTTCCATCGAAGATAGCTCTTTGGTGATTTTTAGCTGATTACGATGTTGTTACTCTACCTTTAATGTGTAAATCACCACTGTAGGTACATGTGTACCACATAATTTCTGTGTACAGTTTGCTGAACCCCGAAATAGTGCACTGTATCTCAAATTCGTGAAAACCCATGAATTACATGCATAATGTATCAAAATGCTGTGTTATTTGTGATAATTGGACATGAACTACCGGAGTAAGTAAAGAAATAAACGAATTTCGATTTTTTAATCAATTCCCCATGTCATAGCACTGGTTGAGTCGCAACATTGAAAGAAAAATACAACATTCATTATTTTCAGAGGTAAAGAAAGAAACGTACCCTAGAATAAACATAAAAAACCGAGACAGAAAGCCTAATACACAACGAAAAATTAGGAGGAGAACAAAAAACCTCGGCAACACAGCAGTTGCAGGAAAGGGATTGAGCCGCTGAGGGCAGTTTACCATTTTGAAGGCCGTAAAATTACCGGTCATCATTGAAATTAAAAATGTTTGCGAACCATACAGCATATGAATTATTATACTACTATTATCCTATCTAAAAACTGAACAGGACAGTAAAAGCAAAGCATATTCACACCGGAGCATTACATTATTTCTGGGACAAATACTGGTGTTTACCCGAAAAAAACCTTGATTTTAGTGACTCGATGCACAAACCGCACGAACAAAGGTAGATAAAAATATGATTAGATCGGGAACAGAGATTAAAATGCAAGATGTCAGATGAAGAAGAAACAACAAGATAAAACCTAACGTAAAATGTAAAATTATACGTAGCTGCAAGCGCGAAAGCTTAGGATAACAAAACAAATGACGCCTAACCACAAATTCACAAATTGGTCAATAATTGTACACTTACTGATACGGTGAACAAAACAACCAGGACAGACTGCTTTGCTTATGGTGATCCAATACAAACGCGATTTTCACCAAAATTATGCAAATTCTGAGCTTCTGCAGTTGGTTTGAGTCACCATAAATGCGTTATACATCAAGCAGGAAACAAATTTGTTCCGAGAACATACTACATAGAGAGAAGACAAGACACTTTTGCGTGCAAAAGGTACCATTCACACACAAAGGGAAGTCAGCCAATCAATGGTAACAATGAGCATTAATCGATAATCCTATGATCGGTCAATCAACGCGTCGCGGTCCTGGCCCACACCGATCCAACGAACTGGAAATATTTTCAAAATTACATATATTTTTTATTCCGCATGTCGCTTTTGCGAAATTTTCATGTTTCCGTACGCGTATTAGATACAGTAGGTCTCTTTTGTCCGTCCGCGTGAAACATCAGCATCTCGCCCCACAGGCACAGACACCAAGTACAGTGCACTCGTTTCGAAAACGAGACAGACTAAAGTTGGGAAGGTATGCATGGGCAATAAGTCGTGGAAGTAGTTTCACGAACAGCAAAAACATAATTAATGATTAACCAACCTCTCACACCCGTCTCCTTCTCAATCAATCGCACAAAGTTCTGTGCCTGCGGTGGCAACTTGTCGAATTGTCGGGTGTTGGCCGTTTTGCACTCCCAGCCAGGCAGGATGTGGTAGTCCACCTCGACACGACTGTATTCCGATACACACGCTGCAAGTTATGAATACAACTACCAATGACAATAAAAATTTGCTTTGACATTTTGCAACGGAGATTTAAGTTTGTGTGCCGCTCTCAAAATTAACGTTCTTATGGGATGTGACAAATTGATTTTCCGTGCGAACAGTGATTCAGTGGCATTAATCGAAGGTCTAGAGTTCAGGACATTACACCACCCGCAGTTCTGGTGGGTGAAACATCAACGGCAGCTCAAAGAATCCGAATCCATGTGTTTCACCGCACAACTAAGCACTACATTTTTGATATTTTAGACAAACACAAGTCAAACAGCAGTTCTACACATGCAGGGAAACATCAGCCAACCTGGCGGCGTTTCAATAGGCCGACCATCGAGCTTGTATTTAACGGCCACTTTGATTTCGTCGAATCCATCCAGCACGTCCAGTTTCGTCAGAGCAAAACTGCAAATAATAATTACATAGATTTTACGAATTGGAGCGATCTTGTGGAATCACATTATGGCGTAATATTATAAAAATAGAGCAACTGACAATAATTCGCTGCGCAAGGTTTTCGCCGATTTTTTCACGAGAGAATAACTAAAGCTAGTTAAATTCAACAAACGTTGCTGACGGGTTCGCACTATAAGATCAGCAAGCATGAAACAGGTAAATTCACAAGGAAGGAGTTTGTTTATCCAAAACATCAGGGGCCTGCGCTTCGCATGCTAGCGCAAAAATTTCGCTCCACAGCAAAATATTCAAAATCTTGGTGTGATGCAAACTGCATCCTAAACAGGCCAACTCTCTCTCGCTCAGAATACCAACACAATCCAAAATTTTAACAAATATATAAACAAGCAATGCGGGCAACTGACGCAGTGAATCCATTGATCAAATGCGACCGTCTCAACATGACCAAATCCAACCAGCCACAACGACGTGGTCGACCCGTGGTCACACCGAACTCACCACCGATACGACGCAGACGCTCACCGATCTCCTTCATAATTCAGGCATTTCAGAAGTATATTCTCTTTCATTTTGCTCGTTAATTGTGGTGTTTGTAGAAGCAGCAAGCGGTACTGCCTGACGTACGGTATGGGTTCGGTTTATTTACAACTTCAAGACAATTTTCAGATTTTAGACTCGATGAGCCAGATTTATTCGAAAACCGTGCTGAAATACAAAATGGAGCATGAGGATTTTCTCTTTCTTCGTTTTGAACACACACCACCTTCGAAATCGGGCTCGTGTTGTTGTAGTTTACCTCTACGGTATAACAGTCGAAATTAGCGCTTTCAGTGAATATCGAAACATTTCTAAGGACAAAACCTGCGTCTCCAATGCCGCACTAAGGGTGGAATTTTCGAAACGGTGTAAACATCAGTTGGGTGTAAAGCTCGGTCGGCTACTCGGTGGTAAACGTGAAACATTGCCTGTTATTAACGTGGAATGTTTCAAGTTTACACCGAGGTCTATCACACTGAGCTGTCGACCGAGCTTTCCACCGACCTTTACACCAACTGACCTTCACACCGTCTCGAAAATATCACCCTAAGACCAAGTTTTTGTCCACTCCAGCCCAACTCACATTGTTCTGTTCAGTGGGGAAGGGTCCAGCGCCGACCCTTGTCTGATAGGCCTTGACCACACCGATGATTTGTCCGATTCGATGACAAGGCACACCCAGTCCGGTCACTGCACCGCCGATCGTACAATTGGATGACGTCACGAACGGGTACGTGCCTGAACGTCAGGGTCGATTCGATTGAAAATAGAGTGAATTATTTTGCGTTGTTCATTTCTTACGTTGGTTTGAATTCCGTTTAGTTCCATTGACGTGTGGGGACACAATTTGGGTGTTTCCATCATCAGGAAAGAAAAAAAAAAAAAAAATCCAAAACAAATTATATTAATTATACATCTATACTTATTTTTTTCTTTCATTATTAATTTTTTAATTATAATCTTTAATCATTTGTCACCAATAAACAAAATCTAAAAACTGTTAAATAATGATTTAATTTAGCATCACTCCTGGGTGAAAAAATCAAGATACCGGATACTAGGGGGGTAACCCCCCTTCCCCCCCCCCCCCAACGACACCACTGGTGACTGTTGTATTTAGCAAATTATTGAAAAAATTAATTTGGAGTCCTGTCGACGCCTAGGTTTCGCGGGGTATTCGAGACCATCGGCGTGACGTTGTGCCACCCGCTCGTCAGCCGAAATCGGGCTCGTGTTGGCGTGGTTTCCCTATATCATTGCCACAAGCAATCTCAACACTAAACGACAAAACGTCAGGATCGGCACAGTGCTATTTGTTGCGGAACTCAGAAATTATGGTTAAACTTGATTGTGCCAGTGCAAAGCAGATATCGGTCACGCCGGAAACACGGGATCGTCTCTGTTCAAGTTTGTGCCAGTGTCATTGCAGCCAAGCCACAATATCGCCATTAAATGTTAACCGAAAATCACACAAAATTCTGCTAATGTTTCACATGAGAACGACCTCGGCGGCAGTTCTGATACCAACGATGCTGACTTCCCCGCGTATCCTGACCCAAAAATCCCCAAACTCACCAAAATCAATATCGAGCAGCGCCCCGTTAGCGCCCTCAATCAGCACACGTTTGTTGTCGTTGAGCGCTTGGTGGACAAACGCTGTTGTGTCACGCACGAAACCCAACTCGCGCAGTTTGCTCGCGAATTCCTGTGCGCACATAATGCGGACTGTAATTATTTTTCACGACCATTTATGATCAGTCCGCATTTGAACGAAACTGGCTTCATTTCACGCAAATCATTTCATTACAGCTTGATTATGTCCCACCATGATCCCACAACCATCACGGCATGCTAACAAAGCAAGGCGAACTGAATGTGGATTCTTCCTGGTGCGATCTGCGATGCGTACCAGTTTTTCAATCTTGTCCGCGTTGCTTTATTATTCGTTTTGGTAATACACTAGTAAACATATGTATAATGCCTGCTTGCTTCATATTTTGCAAGATCGACGAAACATTTTCCACTAAACCAGAAACAGAGCATGTTCCTGTTCCTGCTAAACCAACTTTGTAATCCTGCAGCTCCTTGTCACAATTCAGTTGTATTGAAGGCCACTGACGTTTGTGATAATCGACTATGTTGTGGTATCTGGAAGTATATGTATAGTAAATTACGAGATAACAAGCATTAAAGTTAAAAGATATTGATTAATCATATTCGGCGAAATTGAAGGTGCACTGTTGAATTTAACCCTTGGTGATTCAAGCCGGCTATAAAATCTTATTGTACGAAATCATCAACAACAACTTTGTGCAACGTCGCGCAACAAAAAGTTAAGAAACATGTTTTCACAAACAAAGAAACTGAAATGTCGACGCACTTTTCCGTGAATTCGTCCCAATTGCCCAACAGATCACACAGCCTCACACCCAGCCGTCTGTATTTATCGCTGTACGCCGGGCCGATACCCTTCTTGGTGGTGCCAATTCTGGACAATGCTTTGTGATCAAAATTTGAGAGCATTCTGATCTCAAGCAAAATCGATTCAATGAAAAGTATTCAGACATAAAAACCAAAAATCTGACTTTTTTGTCGGGGCTCGTGAATCTTCTTGTAGACCATCAACCTCAGAGTGACATGAGAACACTGCAAACAGGCAGAAAATTGAACGAAAAATCAAAGCAAACAGCTATGACCAACCAAGATGAGCCAATTCAGACACGACCAAGCGTTTGTTCCAATCGGGTTTTTCATCGATTTTGTTCTTTGCGATTTCCTCGAAAAATGCCGGCACGTTCAAGACAACGCCGTTGCCTGGAGAAGCACAGCCATTTTTATCACTGAGTTTTAAACGTTGCTTTGTTCTTTTGATGCAGATTGGGAAATTGTGATTTGTGAACATAGCAGTGTATAGTGCCAAACCCGTGCCAACGAAGGTCATTGTTCAGTGAAGCATCAGATCGAGTTTTTCCGTTCACTTCAACGTTCATGGGCGTGACGAATGTTTAGGATGTTCTCTTTTTGCAGTTTACGCTTGGTTGTTTTTGGTATAAACTTTGTGTCCTGTTTTACACAGAAACCTCACAAGTGGGACATCTTCAGCTCATGATCAACCACGGCATCCGCTCACTTGACAAACAAACAAACAAGGAGAACATGAAGAGTCAGGTCATTGACATTCCGGAAGATAAAAAAAAACGAGAACTGCAACGACCACCGGATAACAACGGCCGAGATCATTCGTCTTGAAACATCAGCAGACATACAGACACAAAACCTTCACCCCATCAGCGACTTTACAAGTATCCTGTTTTTGGCAAATCTTCCACTTTCACAACTATTGACCCACAAAAACTGAATAAAGACATCAGCCAAACGAACGCACCAATCACAGCCGTGCATTTGTCATGTATGACACCTGAAGGCAGCATGTGGAAGTCATACGTCACTCCTTTGGCCACCACCGTGTGACCGGCGTTATTCCCACCTAAATGTGAACAATTTTGCGTTAGTTTCGTATAAAAAATGAGCAATAAATTAGTAAAAAACGCGAAAAATTTTGTGAATGACCTGCACATCGAGCGACCACGTCAGCATCTGCAAAGATCAGAAGTACTTAGCTGTCTTTTGTTCATACTGGTCTTGGTAGATCACTTGGAGCTGAGCCAGAACAGAAAACTACGAACGAAAACATGCATAAAAACCAATATCTTCATTCTGCTCACCGAGTGCCAATAGATCGACGATCTTACCCTTGCCTTCATCGCCCCACTGAGCACCAATGATAACTGTGGCCTGGAAATGAGATTCTTCTTGGTGTTTTCAATCGAAGCACAACCTGAGAAATTACAATTACAGTTGACTATCTGGGCAAAATGCTCGACCAAAACGAAGAAACATGCCATAACCTTATTCTCATCAGGTCTCGGACTCGTCGTCCCGTTCGTTGTCATTGTTGCGTCCCGAAACTGTGGTCATGAAAAAATAAGGAGTAAATGAGTGAAAAAAACCGATAATACTCGGACCAGAAATTCCCTGATTGCAAGAAAATCGTCGTCAGTAAATGAAATTACTCAGTTTTGCACTTCTCAGAAATATTTGCATTACTACACATATAGTAATCAGCAAACTGTACTTGCTGAGTGACTTCAAACGTTTGTCAAACATAAATTAACTTCAATCAGAACGCAAAATAAAACCATTTTATTCTTGCAAATTTATGTTTCATACACCCAAAATCATACAAAGTCTTGATCAAAAGAATGAAACATACATTAATACGGACCAAGGAAACTTCACGACGAAAATAATTACACACTCGGACAAAACACGCACAAAACTTGCACTTCATTCATAAAATAGCACAAACAGCACGCATACGTAGCAACAGATCCAAAGCGTTTTCAAGCGGGCTTTATTTAGAAAATTAAGATTTGAAACGTAAAAGTAACAGCTAGAAATCTACAAATAACAGTAGAAATTTGAACTAAGTAGCAATTAAGCCACAGATATAGTCTACGTACTGGCACAAAGCAAGTTACATAATCACTTCATTTTTTGCAAAAATCTTCACGAAAAGCAAATTTCCTCCAAAAACTTAGAAGGTAGGTGGTTTCCCAAAACGTAAAGGCCAACTATCCCACCACTATGTATACCGAAATTACTATATTTTTTCTCCAATGATACACACAACTGATGCGGTAAAAATTAATCCGATAAAGAACTAGTCACGTATATAAGGGTGTCTTGGGCCGTTTGAAACGGTGGTAAAAGGTAATAACACATTGCGAAAAGTGAACTACAACTAAAACCCACACTAAAGGTCAAACATCCAAACATACAAGCAAACAAAACACCGGGTTTCAATTGGATGCACTGCACAAATAGAATTTTAAACATCAAAATTAGCGGGTTTTATCTAATATCGGGCTATAATACAACAAATTCACATGAAAAAACATCGGAACTTGCACAAATTAAAAATGTGGCAAAAATAAAAAGAATTTCTCAATAAATTTGTATACAGATGGCACCTGACCAGCGATGGACCACAATTTCACTTTATACTGTACAAAATTTGGATTTTGATAAATGAAACAGAAGATGGGACTCAGCTTAGCAGAGGACAAGTAAAACATGAGTAGCTGGTGGGGCATAGTTTGTTTCAATTGTGCCACATATTTTTTGATAATTTTGGGCCGTCTCACTTGGTGATTGATATTGATATCGGCAAGATCTATCTCACGTGAAATATCAACAACCAGCAGAACAGAACTGAATTCACACTTCACAGATAATTTTCGAAACCACAAACTACACCCCACGGCTAGCAAAACCTAGAAACGAAGTATTTAAACAAAATCCACTAATAATTCGAATAAGCGATAATAAGAGTGGGGTTTAAACCAGGATTAGCGTACAACATTTGATGAATGAAAGTAAGCTACACCGGGCTCGGAGGTTCACGATAGGCAACAATAGATGAAACATTATGTGCACATGATATACTAGGGGTAAGGGCAGCTGACAAAATCGGTGACGTCTATTTTAATAAAGGAAATATGACACCAACACAAGAAGGCACGATAGTGCAGAAAAACGGTGGAAACTCAATATTTTTTGACAGAGATAGCTTCACGTTTGGAAACGAAATTATGTGTTACATTCTAAACGTTCTACGATTACAGTAATTTTACAGTCAAACCTCTTGCAAAATCAAGTGGTGGTTCTAAATCTAAACGTGGTGGTTATAAAGAGGGTTGACTGTAGAATACACCAAAGCACAGCACCCGTATCGTTAAGAATCATGTCAGACAAACACAAAATATAAAAAATTACTACAAAAATTAAACAAACTTGAAAAAAGTTAATGACTCAATCAGAAAAAAATTACAGCACAAGTAGCAAACAGTGAGGTTGGACGTTTTTTGTTTGTGGGTGAACAAAATCGACTTATAGAAGAAATTTATCCATCAAGAAAAAAATCAGCAACACCGCACTATAACGGCTAGATAAAGTTCCAGATGAATTACATAGCGACAATAAAATATGTACAAAATACGAATAGTTGACCCTGATTCAGGGAAATCCGGCGATCAAACGTAACCAGACAACGTGAAACATCAACTATCGACGTTTGTGCAGCTTTTTGTGCGCGTTCAGACTTTTGATCTTGTCGAAACTTAGCTCACACTCGTTGCACGCGTATTGCGATGGCTGCAATTGACGTGTGGAAAAATTGCACATTTTGTTCCAAATACGACGCAGTTTTTTGTGCTCCATGGCACACACACACCGGCACTTGCCAATTCTTGGTTGAAACATCAGTAAGTTTAGCAAAAATTGATTTCGAAATGTCGATCGCAAGCTGATGTTTCATGCCCGAAGGACTACGACGTTTAGGATAATACGTATTAGAAAATTAACAGAAATAAATATTTCAACCAACATTGTGCATACATCCCGCATATTAAGTTGAAATGCGCATGACCCACCTTTCCACAGCATTTCAAATTTTTCCTCACCTGAATGCTTTCCGTGAACTGCACACTGATCGCCTTTGTTTCCAGATCGTATGATGATGTTTCACATTCCGTGGCTGTGTTTGACTCCCATGGAATTGCAGCTGTGTTGCCGCCTGTAAGAATAGAAAATTAGATATGATTATGAATAAAATGTTCGTGACATGACAAAGACCGATGACAGACAATCCGATTGCAAACGAAACAGGATGACATTCAAACAATTCATGTTTTACAATCGCAACCAACCAGCCATATTCAAATCTCGTTCAAAGTCAGCGAGCGACGCCGGGTTCGACCGCAGATTGTAGTTGTGTCCACCGCCAACTGAGCCATCCGGGTCGGCGTTCGGGTCAACTGACAGAATGGCACAGAATTACAATAACCGATACGACAAGCACCTTTTTGTTGAGTGTCGTTGGAAATTAATAGACTACTTGTCGAGATTTACAGTTTAAAATTTCAGTAACGATGGCGATACGGCCAACTGATCAAGGTCATTCTCATGTGAAACATCAACAGAAGATGAACAGTTCCCAAATTGCTGCATGCAACACGAGGTTCAAACGGCCGTGTTGTGCTTTGGCAGATTTCAGGCATGAATCGAGTCATGACATTCAGATCATTCATGGTCGTTAACTAGTGGATCGTTGTTGTTGCATTGAAGGCGGTGTCAAGCAAACACACTGGCAAAATCGCCACCATATATCTCGAATTATTTTAATTCTCTGACGTATATTATCCACACAAAACCAATCACACACAACAACGTACGTACCTTCTGCCTTCTCCCGTTTCCGTCTGAAATTAGCCCTGAGTCGTCTGTAATCGTCGGTGAACAATTGTTTCCAGGTGTAGTAGAACGCAACACACTGCCGCACCGATTTCGATGGGATCTGCAGCAAATCCGTTGCTTACTAATTGACGAAAACAAGATAACAATAATATTTTTCCAATACCACAGGTTTTTTGATGAACAGTTTTCTCTTCTTTGAGCCCAATTATCAAGCTGCGAGCGATTCACGAACGTGTTTGTGCGTAGCCCTGTCCTCACTTGAAACATCGGCTCACACAGGTCTCAAATTTGAGCGTCGAATCGAATCGCAGCAATAGAGTTACAAACAAGAAGCAGTGTAGTACTGGGGGATCCCCCAAATTCCCAAATTCATCTATCTATCGTCAACACGTTTTGATTTCATCTATCTATCGTCAACACTTATGGGCAAATCTATCTATCGTCAACAAATTCTGGGCCCAATCTATCCAGTGGTGTGGTTGGGGGGGGGGGGTATGGGGGGTATTACCCCCAACTGGCTAGCTAGCTTTCTTGCTCCGGTCACCAAGTAAAAAAGTGTTGATTTTAGTGCCAAAATGACAATTTTTTGGGCCAAAATGGTCAAATTCGTTCAAATTTTCTCACACGTGCACAAAAATACGCATTTGAAGGCTTATTTTAGCATAATTTCGACCAATTTATATACCCCTGTTTTTGACTTCTGAACCAATACCCCCCAAATCGGGGTACCCGGCTAGCTAGCTAGCTTTCTTGCTCGGACTAACTACATCCATCACTGAACCTATCTATCGTCAACAATAGGGTTAGAGGTCGGGGGGGTATCCGACACCCGACAGCCGACACCCGACATCTGGAAGTACCCGACACCCGACACCCGACATCTCAGAAAAAAAGCCGACACCCGACACCCGACAGTTGCAAAAAAAACCCGACACCCGACATCTAGTTTTTGAAAAAAACCCGACACCCGACACCTGTTTTTGGACCAAAAACAGGCAAATTTTTGCTCATTTGCATCATGAGTGCAATTTTTTGGCTCAAGTTACTGAATTCAAGTATTTTCACACGAAATACGCACCAAAATGTCACATTCTGCGTCTTCGGAAACATTTGGTTCGAAGAAAATTTTCTCTCAAAATTCTTCTCTCAGCAATACTGATGTTTTGAACCGTAAGTGTCGGGTGTCGGCTGTCGGGTGTCGGGTCCGAAAAAACCCGACACCCGACATCTGGGGGTACCCGACACCCGACACCCGACACCTACACTTTTTTGGCACCCGACACCCGACACCCGACATCTCTCTAACCCTAGTCAACAACAATCGACCCCAAAATCGTTATTTTTGACTGAAAATGGCTAAAAAAATCGGTATTTTTTACCCCAAATAAGCAAAAAATCGCGCTCTACGCGCGGATTTAGTAGATCTAAGTACATTTTGTAGAACACCATTCCAGGGCCGTTTCGTGAATTAACCAAATTAACCATTTTCAAAAATCTTGTTCAACAAAGCAAAATAAATTCTTTGCCACCCAACCAGGGTTTTTGTCACTAAATTGGCTTACTGGGCCTCTAAAAATTTTGAACGAGCCACGGAATTTTGACAAAAGAGCCACTAGAATTTCAGGAAGTCAGCACTTAAGAATGAGCCACTAGCCACTGGCCCATTTTGAAAACAACGCTGCACCCAACCCACTCACCCGCAATGCGACCGCATGAAAGTCCTTCTCCGATTCCTGCAGCAGCGCATCGTGGAACGCAGTGATCTCATCTGATGACCACACGTCAGTATCTACTAAGCGTGAAACATCAGACGATTGGCTCAACACACACTGTTGTTGTAGCAGACGATGCGTGGCGTTCTGGCAAGGTCGAGATTGTGCGTTGCTTATTTTTAATGTCAATTTTTATTGATGATTTAGGGACATTTAAGGCAATCTGTAGTGCGCATTTGACCTCCAGTCAAACTTTGGTCAAGGCGAGCTGTACGTCACCCCTCCGCGGTGCTAGCTATCAACGCCGATGCCGCCGCGCGCAATGGCATCGCCGGCCAACCAGAATTTTCAACCCAATCATTGCATTCCGGACCCCCCCCCCCCCCCGAGTGGTACCACAGTGGCCTGCAATTGGATGGTCCTCCTGAGCGGCTGGCCACCGCGAAAAAAATGTGCACTGCGGACACAACGATGGACAATCTAACAGACTGCTTTCGGATTTCTTGTATGCTGCGGTTCCACACCGGTTTTGCACCATTGTACCTCGTTATGGGTCTGCGTACGTTTAGCTATTGATTGCATGTTGTCTGTGTCTGTCTGTCCGTGATTTCGTCCACCATCCCTCTCTTTCCTGTCCTGGCTTTGTATTTACTTTTCATTCCCGTAACTTTCACACCCTGTTTGTATTCATTTTCATGTCCGTAAATTCCACACCCGGTCGTGTAATTGTGCTTCTTATCACTTAACCTTCTTCTACTATGTATTATTGAGTTGGTGTGCATGTGCATGCAATAAAACAAACAAACTTCGGTGAAGCGTCCGCAGCAGACTGGCAAGCAGAATAGTGTGTAAGCATGAGTGAACGTCAAGTTTCCTCAAAATTGATCAGGCAAAATTACACAAATTTAAAAAACGCGACTACTGAATCACACTCACCTCAATATTACCCAATTCCTGATGTAACATGATCATGGCTAATTCTTTGTTCTGTGCTCCGCCCAACACACACGAGCTGCAGGCAAAGTCCAGGTAGACTTTCACTGAAAA
Organism: Rhynchonema sp. JSB1_4; assembly: GCA_030248065.1. Taxonomy (NCBI): domain Eukaryota; kingdom Metazoa; phylum Nematoda; class Chromadorea; order Monhysterida; family Xyalidae; genus Rhynchonema; species Rhynchonema sp. JSB1_4. The sequence continues at coordinate 41,444 of JASAMV010007129.1, forward strand.
TGGATAATTTATTGTCAATTGTGCATTGGGATTGTGCATTATTTACACCATAAAAGGCTTGTATGAGTGCCATACATCCAGTTTTAGATAGGATGAGTTTTGTGATTGTTGGCTTTTTCAGACGAAACAGGGACCAAACGATCGAAGGAATCCCGAAAGCACTTACACACTATACTGTACATGTTTTCGGGGATGCTCATGAGCAACAGCGCTATTCCAGCTCACAATACGCAGTATTATGATGTAAAAGCCAGCGGTGTACTTGCAAAACGAAAAGAAAGGGAACATCCACACGCACCATTTTCTATTCTACAACGTGCAACAATTCCCAAATCAGCAGCTACGTCTGAATGAATGTGTCACTAAACAAGTGAGTTTCATGGAATTACCAATATCGTTCAGTTACAGTTCAGAAAAGGCAACAAAAAATGCTCTGATTCACTCACGTTTCCTCTCATCCACTCCGTTGACAGTGGCCGGATCAAACACTAATGTTTCAGCGCGACTATAAGTAAGAGATGGCTGATCGGTTTGGCAGCAGAGTGGCACGTCCGCTTGGAATTGTGCGCCGATGTTGATGTGACTGGAAATGACGAGAACTTTTTGAAGAGCTCAACCCCAAAAAGTGAGACATTCACGATGAAATTGTCTATTCTTTGGTCAAGCCGAAAGTACATATCGATACATAGCACGTTTTCTTATCGAACGTAACTCGCGAGATCTGGTTTCCGCAAGATTACTTTAACTTGAAATGTGCTATGATTTGACCAAATGGATGCCCAGGAACAAAACTGAGGATGTTGCCTACAGGAGAGGACGACAAAGCAGCAGTGTAGTTCCTGGTCCGGCGCGGCGGTTAGTGTACCTATACTTGCGTATTTTTCCGCAAAATATATTTTTGGAAAAAAACCGTTTTTTTTCCGGAAAAAAAACCGTTTTTTTTCCAAATATTTTTCCAGTACTTAAACCTGGCCAGCCACTATTGATATTTGAAAATTTTGGTCCGTTTTTATGATTTATTACTGTTGCCGACATCGAGACCAACAAGGTTTACATTCGTGACTTTTCCATTAAGTGCCGATTTAATACCGAAATTAATCCATAAACACCGGTTCTCGGGAACAAAATTCCAAAAAATAGATAGACCCCCGTTTAGTGCATTTCAGGAAGACAAGAACAAATATTCAAGATGGCCGACTACTTCTTATCACAAGCATACGGTAGTCACGTGATCTTGCCCGTGCGTTTTGTACAGTGCCGCTCTGTTTGTTAGTGCATAACACACGTGTTGCAAACGCGCACACTGGCAGCACTGTGTAGTGGGAGCGTAAAGTCGGGAGCGTAAAGTCCCTAATAGCGTACTGTAAGCCTATAACATTTGGCGGTAATTCAAAATTTTGTTCCTGGCTGACGTGATTGCCAATAAGTGGGGGTCTATCTATTTTTTTTTAATTTTGTTCCCGAGAACCGGTGTTTATCGATTGATTTCGATATAAAATCGGCGCTAAATCAAAAAGTCATGAATATAAACCTTATTCGTCTCGATGTCGGCAACTAAATTAGAGCAAAAAAACAAACCAAAAATTTCAAATATCAATAGTGGCGGGCCAGGTTTAAGGATACCCATGGTACAAAAACGCCTATTTTGGAGAAAATTTTGTCGGGAAATGGACTGAAACAGGCTAAAAATGCACTTGGAGATTAAAAAGTGCTCATTTTGAACTGTTTAGCACCGATTTACATTGGTTTTGACAACATCCTTTCGCAACCTTTGAAAATATTTCGGAAATTTTTGGAAAAAAAACCGTTTTTTTTCCAAAAGTTGCCACTTGGAAAAATTTCCGGAAAAATAAAAACGTATTTTTCCGGGCCTCGGAAAAAAACGGTTTTTTTTCGGTTTTTTTCGGAAAAAAAACGGTTTTTTTTCCGGCCCGCAAGTATAAGTGTACCTACCCCTTTTTTCCGTGCGGCGGTTAGTGTACCTCCCTGGGGGGAAGGGGGGGGGAGGGAAGACCCAAATTCAGGAAAAAGTCACTTTTTGAGGTAGAAAATTTGACCGATTTTTGCCCCTTTTTGGAAGAAATTCTCCATAAAAAGGGTATTTTGGCGACTTTTGACATCATTGACCTAAAAATCACCCATTTTAGGTCTAAAAAGGCCCATTTTAGGCCTAAAAATGCTGATTTTAGGCAAAAATTGAGGCGGTTAGTGTACCTGGCGCGGCGGTTAGTGTACTAGTGTACCTACATCGCGGTGGTTAGTGTACCTTAGGGGGGGGGACCCCCCTCCCCCCCCCCAGGAACTACACTGCAAAGTAGCAAGCTCAGGTCCTTGTTTCGAAGTTCGCAAATCATTCCGACGTGTAACACCAGCGCAGTAGAAAGCAAGAAAACAAACACAACTAAAAAATAGGTTGGTTATTCCGACCAAAGCTCAGCACTCACGGTTTGGTGTCAGTTTCGGGCGGTGTCTGGAACAGATCATCATCATCGGGCAACGACTGCGCCCCTCTCGGTGATGATTCATCGACCACTATATCAACGGACAGTGGTTGGGCAATTGGTGTGGCGCGCGATGAATCTGTAGATTTGTCTGGATGATTTAATGTGCGTGTGTGTGTGTGTGTGATTGAACAGTCGGTGGCACAAAGAACATCAATTCCAGATCCCCTGATGCAGTTAGAAACCAGCCCGCTGACACACACACATGTCGAAGTGCGAGACTTAGGCGTCGACAATGGTGCGCGTTCAAGTTCTCATTATTTCGCATTTTATATATACAGTATGTTACGTAACGGTCGAACAGAACAACCAGCAAGCGTCCCTATTTTCCCAGCATCTTTTTGGTAAATGAGAAACATTTCAGAACGACCCCCACAGGCTCAAATTTTGGCATGCCACATAACCAGTGGACTGCAAACAACGAGGGGTCCAACAAGCCGAACAAAACTGACCAGTTCTGCCAATCGGTGCACTGTCTTCGACACCCGACAGTCTGGCGCCCAACGATGTGTGTGCAGCACTGGTGTCATTGTGCGCGCCCAGAATGTGTCGCGTGTCCACTGCTGACAGATGACGTTGCGCTCGCGTTTTGGGCGCTCCTAAGGTACAAGTTGGACGTTGATCAATTACAAACAACGGAACTGAATCAGTCCAGGTGTGATCATTCAGGCAATGAAACTTTGTGTGAATGCAGTTCGAGAAGAGGCACAAGATCATTTTCGAAAGTTTCCGTGCTTGCTCAACAACAAACATGAAGACACTTTCCAAGCCACAGGTCAGTGACACAACACGTTAGTGCCAAACCTTGATGTTTCAGAGACTAGCAATACATCAGTCAACCGGCACCGTGAGTAACTGAACCCGAAAGTATAACAAAAATGAATAAAAGCCAGGAAACCCCACCTTGTGTGCTGTGTGTCACACCCGACAACCGTCTTTGTTGTCTCCAAAATTGCGTGCGATTCGAAGCAAATAGCGGTGCGCTCTGGGGTGGCGTCATCAGACCGCTGCTGTGCAGTGTTGCCGATAGCTGCAAACGACCGTGCAGATACTGCAGTCATGATCGGATATCAGAGCTCCATTTTAAGCTGCGCAGGAACAGCGGGATTTTCTGGTTTGTAATGGTCCCTCACTATTTTTGGTGTCGATATGACTGTTGGAAAATATAATTGTGAGATTAGGGCAATAGTTTGACACACACAGTCGGAAAACATTTCTGATTCAAAAGGTTTCGTTATTTGTTAGGATGCGATGAAATCCTGCAAAGAGCAAAAACGCAGAACGTTCGAGCATCTCTATCGATCAACGAAACATTTCTCTCGTCTCAATGCATCTAAATACCAAGAAAGCACACACAAAAGACAGAAATCATACGCAAGCCAAACTCACATTTTTGTTAATATTACAGTAGAGTCCGCGCGCGAGGCGAACAGGACTGAGAATGGGTGGTGGTGTGTAGGGGACACTGTTGTCGGGCACGGTCAGTGCTGATGACACACTATCGGGCATCTTGATACTTCGATCCGTGGGCGCAGTGGGTTTGCTGCAAACAATAGAACGATGTGATTAATTTCTTCGATGATTTTCTTATAATATGCGGAATACCTGAACGAAAATCAACTGAATCTCTTCTCAATTTTGCGGACTGTCCCAGAATTCGGCCGATGTTTCACGTAACAATGAATATGGATAGTTACAGGAACCGGGTAAACAGCACTTATGTGTACACAATCGTGATCAGACAAACCACGAATTACTCAATACCAACAAAATATCCAATACCCACCTATTATCAGCCGCAGTATCAGCGTGCGTCTGTGTGCTTCCTGAGGTGCTGGGCACAGCCGGTGAGCGGTCGAAGAAACGGGGCGATCTGCAACATCACATGGCTGGCGTGCGTAACTTTCATTGTCAATTTGTATCGCAAACATGTTCGTTGTATTGTGCCGTCAATGCAGAAATACAATTTGAATCCTCAAGACATTCAACAACCGGCGGCGCCCCCGCTATTGTTTTTTTGGTTTTCGACCTCGTTTTCATTTATATCGTCAGTTGGCATCGGGATGACGGACATTAATTTTGACGAACTTCGCCAAAGTGGCGGTTACACACCGAAATCGATCCGCCAACGTGGCCTATCGGGAACAAAACTGCCCGATATTGACTGACGCACAATGGCACATGATGATCAGGAATTAAAAGAGAAACTCAAATTCAAATAAATTTTATTTTAGCTATGCATCGTGCAACAAAGTAAAATATCGGAATGAATTTAAAAATAATTGCAACCCCACACCCACCTCAATTGGCTGGGGTATCTATTCAACGTGTGTGCACAAATTGACAGCGGGGGCGGTTTATGCTTGCTCGTTGATGTTTCACCAGGTTCGATTGCACTGCGCATACGTCCCAAACGTTGGTGCGTGGCGCGACGGACACCTGTATTTGTATATAGCCTGTGAAACATCACAAATGGGACACCTTCCTTAGGAGTTATCATCGTACTGTATTATGGTTCATAATCCAAGCGATCGTGTTTTGCTATTATTGCTCATTTTGATTATCGTTGTTGAAACTACGAAACTGCAAACACAATTATTCACGTCAATTATTATTTGAGTGACTCATCACGCAAACTGCAAAGACGTTCGAGTGACAAACTTCAGTTCGCAACTCCAGAACAAAATATTTCGCGGATTCTGCATGTATCAAGCCAACTCAGCATATATTACAATACCGACATCCCTCTTAGTCTAAGCACAAAATTACAGAAAAACAAATCCGACCTGATGCATTCTTATGATTCGATGACGTTTGCCGGCTGCCGCGACGTGGGGCTTTCTGGGGACCTGAAAGAGGCTCAAAACTTTCTTTGCGATTGCGACAGGGCCACGGGTGGTCGTACCGCAAATACCTCAATTTAGAAAAGAAACGGATCGCACAACAAATTGTACGACCCACACAAATAAGGCTAGGGTTTTTTGTTAAAAGCACCAAAATAACGCACTCCAATTCTGCCCCTTACCATGCACATCCTTGGTGCCTCCCCCGGTGATCTGACTCAACAATTGACATACATTGTCCGGCTTGCCCCGACTGCGATGGCGTGCCCGCGAAGCTGTCCACACATTTGGGTACGCATTCGGAGGGGCGGGCGGTTTGCTGCAATGCCAATACGAAATGGCACTAGCCAACTTAGCACTGATCTCTGGTGGATGCTTTCAAGCACGCTGCCAAAATGAATTGAATAATTCTGATTTTCACCTGTTTATGGTCCGTGGGAAGCCTACAAGTTGATCATCATCGCACTCTCCAACAAGCAAACATTCAATGCATTCTATTCTACAAAAATGATACGGGCTACGAAATGGACCTTTCAAATGATCACATCCACACAAGACTCGTTCAACAATAAACTTAAAAGATAGTTCTGCTCTCAATATCCAGACAAAAATAAAGAACACCAACTCACATTGGCGGGGGTCGCCCGGGTGCGGGTGCCGTATAATGTCTGCGTCTCTGCTCTGTCTGCAGGTTGCTGCTGCTGCTGCTGCTGTAGGTGTCCAGGTGCAGAAAGTCAACTTGCCGGTTGCTATTATGCACCAGTGGTTGTTGTTGTTGCTGACTGTGGTGCGTGGAAATGTCCGGGAAATCGCCCGAAAACGACTCCAACTCCTTGCGAATGGATTCGTCGTCAACAGCGTGACCTTGAAACATCAGGAAATGGCTATTTGTGAATGGGAAAGGAAGAATCTCAGGATCTCAACCAGGCAAAAACAAGTTTTATTTCGGAACCATTTTGGTCTGAACAGAACAAGCAGCAGCAACAATCGACAAACATGCTGATTTATGGGCACAACAAGACATTTACTTGCGTCCAGTGGTGTCGTTGCGAAATCAAAAAGTCAGGATACCGGATACCCACAATCCAAAATTTTCGGATACCGGATGCCCAAAATGAATCTCGCATACCAGGGGCGGGGTTGCCCCCCAAAATAAAAAATTTCGGATACCCAGGGCTGTTAAAAAAGGTCAATTTTTTAGAGGAAATATTGAGCAAAATTGGTGTTGGAAGCGCAAAAAGTGGTCTTTTTGGGTTATGCTTGCGCCAGCAAGCGATTTGGAGCATTTTGGAGGTAAAATGAGCGATTTATACGGTTTTCGGAAAAATTTTAAGCTGGATGCCCCTGGACAAAAGTCAGGATCCCGGATACCCCTGGGTGAAAAAATCAAGACACCGGATACTAGGGAACAACCCACCCCCCCCCCCCCCCCCAACGACACCACTGCTTGAGTCTCACACAAGAGGCCCAATGTTTGTTCAAAGAACAACAACAAAACGTTTTGAGATATACAGTACATAAGTTGTAAGAGCAGTTTATGACCAGCGCACGAAAACCCACCTAAATCCGACGACAGACCAAGTGTGGCGAGTGTCTCCTCCGTGCTTGGCAAGCTTGGCTGGGGTGGCGACAGTATCTGAAAAAGCGAGCAATTCGATTTCGAAATAGTCTCATCATATTTTGTATTACATGATTTCGCTGAATTTTTTGTTGCATTCGATCCGGTGCAGTTGTGACAAAATAGTACGTTCAGATTTTCATTATTTGTCAATCAATGAGAAAAAGATTGCATCTTTTTTTGTATTTCGGTGACGTGTGACAAACAACGACGCGGTAAAGATGAGATTGATCTTACAACAAGGCTATATAAAGTAGCAGCCTAGGTACGACTGCACTACAAGGAATTACCCATTAATGGAAGACGAAACTTTCGCAAAAATGAAGCCAAACAATGCAAACCTGCGTGGTTATTGGCTGAAATGACTGATGTTGCGTAGTATTCACCGCGCCGTGTTGCTGTGTGGGTGTGCACTGTTGTGCGGTGCCTGAAAGTAACGCTCGAAATTTAGTGGCCGAATCGGACCCAATTTTTTTTGATAAACAGCAGAAAAACGTCAATGTTACCTGGCACAGCACCATTGCTCGGCGGATTCAACATCGTGGGTGGAGCGCTGATTGTATCACCTGAGAGTGAAACGCTAACCTTGTGGGTAAGTACAGATAAATATTATGTGGTGATTTTTGGTCCTCAGCATGAATAGCATTGGTAGACATTGGTAGCACTTTTTTAATTTTCGGTGTTTTCCTTTCGTCATTTTTTGGCATTTTTATGTGGACCATCGATTGGCATGGTCACCTCAGCCATTGCTGATCGTTTGGGAAAAACAAATTTTGCAACCATACATAAATAAAAGAAGCAGACCATATATAATAGAAGCAGAATAGAAAGCCAAAATCAGCCAACGGTATCCAACATGAAACGCACCCAAATTGCTGGTGTCCAACGTCAACTGTGCCAGACTGTTCTCTCCCTGACTGTACATTGTGGCACTGTTAGCTGACTGATGTTGCACTCGTGGTTGATTAAACGGCGAGTGGGGCGACACTGCAATAGATGTGCAATTATACAAATAACGAAAAACCGCAAAGAATATCAATACTGATACTCGGAGCTGAGATTTCATCCATGGTTTCAACAATAAGCTCCGCAAATTAAGCCATTTTTTCTTGACCCATGTGAACCTAACAGGAAATGATCAACGATCGCTGTGCGGCTGAGTGGCTTTCGGCAAACGATAATATAGAACGAAGTGATGTTGAAATCTCTCCCAAAACCCGCTCAGTGCTCACCATTTTGCAGGAACGCACTTTGTTGATTGACCAACAGACTTTGTTGTGGCGGCGGTGGTGGCGTGAACTGGCCCATTGCTACACTGGTCACCAGATTAGCCGGCGAATTGGCTGCGCCTGGAGGTGGATAGAAACGTTTTTGGTTGATGTGAATCAGAGGTCGCAATCGGGCCGACCTCGGGCCGCGATTTTGGGCTTTGCCCGGCCCGAAGCTTCTGGAAGTGACTTATTTTACTGAAAAAGTAGGGATTTTTTGTCAAAAATACTAAAATTTCTGACGGATTCGGCAAGTAAATGATCAGTATGGTCTATCTGACGACTTTTTCATGGAAAACAATGAATTTTCAACCAAAAAATAGGTTCAAAAAAATTGCAAAAAATATGACAAAAATTGGATTAAAATTTGAGACAAAAATTCGGGCCGGGCCGGAGATTTGGGGGTTCGGGCCGGGCCGGAGATTTGGGGGCTCGGGCCGGCCAAACCCGGCCCGATTGCGACCTCTGATGTGAATTGTGTTTTGGCACTGATCTCAGCCGGCCAGCCATCCGTAATCCATCCGTCAATCACCTGGACACGCTTGATTCTGCATTAGCCGACTAACTTTTCCGGTGAATCCGCATGTCATGAATTTCGCTGGAGAATCTACAAAATGGCACCAATTTTTCCCAAACAGTCCAACCAAACAACAATCGATCCCTCATCAAGGCGGCGGCCGTCAGCGTGGTCGTTGACGAATCAGCGAACTGGTTGGGCGGAGCCGCGTGCGTTGATTGGCCGAACGCATGCGCGTTTGGCGGAGACACGTACGATGATTGGTTGATGGTGGAGGCAGCTGATGACGAGATGTTGGCCACCAATTGTGCGTACGCCATCGGGGAGTCGGCGGCTGAAATTTGGGGATACTATTACGGAGGTGAAATGAATAATGGAAAACTTTTTTATGACGAATTTAAAATCTAAATGCACATCTGATGCCATTGTTGTGCATGTAACTAAAAATGATGCAACAGCAGTGAGTTTTGCCCGTTTCGGCCTGTTTTCACAGACGGGCGAGGTACCAGGCCTCGTCGGTACACCTGTGGCCAATTGACCTCCAAGGTGCAGATTGTGCTCACCATCTTGTTACAAGGGGTGCGAGAACATTGTGTGACTGTTGTATTTAGCAAATTATTGAAAAAATTAATTTTGAGTCCTGTCTACGCCCAGGTTTCGCGGGGAATTCGAGACCACCGGCGTGACGTTGTGCCCCCGCTCGTCAGCCGAATCACACATACAATACACTTCACTATAATACTTTCTAACTGGCCATAACGTGTTTAAAAACGATTCAAAACAATCCAAACCATGCCAACGCAACGCACCAAATGCGGGATAGAATCCAGCGTGTTGTGCGTGCACAGCCGCAGATATCAGATCGTCAGCGACAGGACTGTGCACGTTGAGGTCATTGAGCCCGCCTGATGTTGAACTCGGCGCACGACCGAAACCGCGAGAGTCAGGCGCGTCCTATAATAAAGAACAATCCTCGATTCAGTGCAGTCGTAAAACAGGTGGTTTTCTGTACTTTCGAGTCGACGTGCTTGATGTTGACGGGATGTAATGAGCTACTTTTTTGCATTGCGCATACACGTGCTGGCAGAAAGATGACCTTGATCAACAATTGGAATCAATGCCAAATTTAACCGTGGTCAACGAGATTGATTACATGCCTTTAGCGAGGACCTAGAAAAAACTTTCGAACCACTTGGTCAATTTTTACGCTTTGGTTTTATGACAACATAAAGCTCAACAGGTAAAAGAGGTTTGTTTCAGGTAAGTTTACTGCATCCAACTTTGGCTGAAACTCTTTGACGACGACATACTCCAGTGGTAAAGAAACAGTGTGAGTGCCTGAACTGAATGAATACCCTTTCCTGCAGCAACATGTGACCTTTTCTGGCCACTGATTATGTCCCGGACAACGTTTTTCATGATATGAAGTGGCCAGGTAAAAAGGACCTAATGTTTCACGCCCAGAGGGCCTACTGTAAACGGAACGTTTCCGATGGATCCGGCCAGAAATCGCCGATTGATCAAGCACACAGCCATGATGACCGACCTGTTGACCGAGCGACGTGGCCCTGTCCCTGAGTGCAGCACTGTGCAATCGCATGTGTCCATTCAGTGCTGGGATGTTCTTGAACGTACGGCCGCACTGTTGACACTCAACCGGCACGCACTGCAACACAACACGGCTAGCTGGCTGATGTTTCACTGTATGTGCATACATAAATAATACAGACTTACTTTGCTGCCGTTGATTGACGTTGCTCGGGAGCGCGACGCTGGCGACAAATCAGCGCCACTTTGGGATGAAGTGTCGCCTGTTGCGTGTAAATGTTGAGTGAAACTACAGCTGAATAGCTGCATGTTGAGAAAATCTTTATCAAAAAACACCGACCAGACGTATTCCTGGTTCGCATGCTTGGCGACAGGGGACTGCCAGTGGCCATGGGCATGCACACTTCTTTGCCGTTGCCGCACTTCACGTACATGGTGCCTGCAACTTTGTTACTTTCAAAATTATGCATTTTTGCGAACTGTTTTCGCGGTTTGAGCTTATTTCGACTGGAGTAGAGACGAAGCCGGTAATATTGTTCTTTATATTGTTGCAGAACATTTTCCAATTGGATTTCTTTATACCGGCATGAAAAGCCGTTCTTTAGTTTTTGCAAAGAAATTCTTTTTCGAAAAACAACGTTTTTCTTTCAATATTTTTCAAGTACTTGAGGACCCGGAAACATGTATTTCGTACGCGTTTTTGTCAATTAATTTGGTCCTTGAGGCAATTTTTCCAAAAATCAAAAAAACTCGTCGGTTTTGCATCAGTATAGTTTGGCAAAATGACAAAAAATGTTTTTCCGATATGGCTATTTTTTCGATAAAAACATGAAGTATAAGTCCAACCACCAGCTCATGAGACGACTCTTTTTAAAGCTTGCTTGGCCAGACTCAAAAAATGCGCCGGTTACACGCGTTTTCGCAAACAAAAGAAAGAGATCGGGCTGAGAGACATGATTGGAACATTATTGGATCCGCGCAAGCCAATTTAAAAAAAGTCGTCTCATGAGTTCGTGGCTGGACTATACCCACGGAAAATTACATAATGCGAAATATTACTCGAGCTTCGAAAAAAAACAAGAAAAACTGTTTTCCCATCTGACAGTACAGAGTTTTACTTTATTTTGTCGGTTGCGTAGAATTGTTTTCAATCAAGAATCAATCGTTGAGTGGCAGCAGTGTAACGCTGTAAAAGGCAGAATGACAGAGAAGCGAAGAGATGTTTGAACATCGCTTCACAGCGTGGCTATTCTCACGGCCAGATCCAAGTGAAACATCAGTAGGCCAGCTATCCCTGTACCTTTCAAACTGTGCACCGACACATTTGGCAGGTTATGTCCGTGCTCCAAATGTCTGCGCAATGAACGGGCGTCGCAATACGACTTGTCGCATTCGTTGATGATACAACGGAACGGCTTGACCGACTTGTGCACGTTCATGTGACCAGCACTGCAAGTGCGAAGCAACGGATGTTTATGTATCAAGCGTGAAACATCATCACGCAAGGGCACCATCATCGGCAGCTTTTCTAATGAAGCCCCAACAGGCAAAAATATTTGAAGCAGGCAGTGGTATTACCAGGTGACGGTGAAAATTGATCTAAACACGGCACGCAGAAGTGACCGTTCCCATTTGCCGGTGACTGTTAATTACCCAAACTAATCCTGATTGGTTCTTTCAAAAACACTCACAGATGATCCTGTCGTTTGAATGCTTTCTGACAGATGGGACACACATGCGCCCGATCGTCCGAATGTATGAGGCGATGTTTCATCAGCGCACTGTTGTTCTGCAAACACGACGCATTTTGGGTAAACTAATTTACTGAAACACTCACGCTAGTTTGCTTTGTTTTATTGCGTCAGCATACAGCACCGGCCAGTGGTGTAGCTACCCAGGCGGGGCGGCAACCTACTGTACCCAGTGGTGTCGTTGGGGGGGGGGGGGGGGTTACCCCCTGGTATGTGGTATGGGAAATCGGCCGGGGGTATGGGGTATGGGAATTTTTTCACTTTTGGAACAAGCACCCCAAAGAAATGACTTTTTGACCCCGAGAAGTACTAAAATTGACCATTTTTCGTCCAAAAATGTCAAAAATCGCTTGCTGCCGCAAGAACACTCTGTTTTAAGCGCTTTTTAGACCAATTTTTGGCACTTTTAGAAGATTTTTGGGGTCATTTTTTCAAAACCCCACCCTCGGGTATGGGAAATTTTTGGGTTTTTGCAGAAACCCCCCCACCCTGGTATGGGAAATTTTTGATTTTTGGGGATATGTATGGGAAATTTCCCGAAAATTGGGCTGGGTATGGGAAAATTTCGATTTCTCAACGACACCACTGACTGTACCACCAAAAATGTGGGGCGGTAACCTACCAAAACGCGAATTTCGCACGTAGCGCGCGATTTTTCGCCTATTTGGAGTGAAAAATACCAATTTTATACCATTTTGAGCCAAAAATATCAACTTACTGTACCAGCCGCCGGGCGGCGACCTACCTACTGTACCAGGATGGAGCGTTAACCTACCTACCTACTATACCTTGGTGGACCCCCCCAACCCCCCTGCTACACCATTGGCACCGACTCAATAAACACTCATGCTGTCAATACTTAAAACAAGCAAAACTAAGCAAAAAAACTGAAACCAAACAAACCTGAAACGCTTTGCCGCAATGTTCGCACGCGAATGGTTTGGTTGACGAACTACGCTCGTTCATTATCGGGCCTGAGATATTATTGCGAGTCTTGTTGGTTACGAGATCCAGATCAATATGATAAATTTTATTGACGGCACTTGCAGTTGTCTCAACCGAAACCGACACAGTAGCTAACACACGTGGTAGAAACTACAGAAGTTTGAGGGAAAACCTACAGCGGTGCGGCGGCTGGGGTTCAAATACACAGTCAAGCCTCCACATAGTGAACAGAATGGGACCTCACTATTTTGTTCGCTATGAAGAATATTCACTGTGTAGCGCACCCGGTTGAGAGCAGTACGCCAAATTGTGGAAAGCTCATGCGTTCTCGAAACAGGGGTATACATTACGTAGAGGTTGACTATGTGGCGGTTTCACTGTATTTGGAATTGGATTTTTGCTTTGATGTCTTGTATTTACGGATGTCACAAGAACGTTTGTGAACAAATCCATTCCATATGCACGGTAACGCATAAAACATCATGTCACAAAAGCAAAGCACCCAGCGGAAGCAATTACTGCGACACTAAAATGTGTTGTCTTTGTAAAAAAAGAAACAAAAAATATGCTGCCATCACCCACCATAGCAAAAATGCCCCAATTACCCAATGCACTCACTTTGCATCAACTGAGACATGCTGCTTTGCTGTGCGTCCATGTGAGCAGCTTCATGTTGCGACCCAATCGGTGAGCCAAAAGGGGTGGTCGATGTTTCAACCTTGGGTATAATACCACCGAACACTGCGCTGTGCGGCTGTTGTTGGTAGACCTGCTGAACGAACTATGCGGTAGACTGACTCGAACAAAAAATTGACAGTCCAACTCCAAAGCAGTTGCATCACGAAAGATCAGCGTTGGATTGAAAATAGATCTCAAGTCAACTTTTCTGGTAAAAGGATTGCCAACGACAGACGCCACAACAAGCCGATCGTGTTATACATTTGGGCACAATCCCAAACCGACCGTATTTCAACAACGAAATCACATTAGCTTTACTCAGCCGGTCATTATTGATTTCACACACACACACTGTGTACCTGCATCAACTGTGCGGTCGCCCCGCCATCGTTATCGTGCGCGCGTGCGTTCACATTCGAACACAACATGGGTGGAGTGGCACTGCGCGTCAGTAGATCGTTGCGCGATATGGCACCGCCGGCTGCAGCAGGATATTATGCCATTGGGAAACATAAAAGTATTGAAATAATAAAATGAGTCAGCTCCACGCCAACAATTGGCACTCTGTTTGGCTCACCTTGTATCAGTTGGCCGTAAAACATTTATGCATGTAATCAGCGCAAAAAACAAACGGCAGTGTTACTTGTATTAGAAAAGTAAATTTGGTGTGTGTGTGTGTGTGTGTGTGTGTGTGCGCGCGTTCAACCAAATTCCATTCACGCATGTTTGTAACGGGTTTGGTAGAGCATAAATGTTTCACCTTGCCAACTCAGGTGGCATTAGTCATGGTCCGTGGGGAATTATGGCAGACCACGTGGTGTTGTGCCGCACAGTGTGCGTGCGATGAGCGTGAATGCTCAAAATTCGGGGATTTGGCAACACAATGTTGGTTGCAACATTCAATCAGCCCTACCCGCTCCAGACATGCCTGAATGCGGGGCTACACACTCTCGCCAGGTTGACTGCACAGTCCACAAAGCAGGCAAATCCGATGTTACAAAAATAACTTCGTCTCAATATATCTGTCAAAAATAATCTTTCTTAATATAGAAACGTCTTTGCAGCTGCGGAAACATGTACTGACTAGCGCAAGAAATCAGCGTTATCTATGTGGGTTTCACGGGGGGACGTCTCTCCAGGGAAACCATATAACAGCGACATCGAGCCACATTGGGCAACCACATAGAGCAGCAATAATTAATTAGTACTGCATGTGCATGGGCAGCCTGTGCACTGATATTCCGAATGCAAGAGAAACTACATGATCCATATTAGTGCTGTGGCCGTGGGGGAGGGGTCCCCCCAATGGTATCCTACCCGCCGCGACCTGCTACACTACCCTGCCCCTTACCTGCCCTGCTCTGGTACCCTACCCGCAATAATTTTTACCCTCAAAGTTTTACCTTTTTGGTCAAAATGCCCAAATTTCGATCGAAAACCCTTAAGGTGCAAAAAAATTGCGCGTTGCATGCGATATATCAACTTCATAGCACATAAAAATAGGCACCCAAAAAGTACTATGGTATACTACCGGCCACAAAAAAATCGCCCCCACCCAAATTCCAGGTGCACTACCCCACCCGCCCCGGATTTTTTCCCCTGTACATCCTACCCGCCCCGCCAAAATAGCAACAGCACTGCTCCACATCGTGTGAAAATACTACGGCAGTTCATTTTTATAGTTGGATTAAATGCCAGACATCTCCCAGAATTGGAAACGAAACTCATAAAGCGCCAGCGCACCACTGGTGATTTTCGCAAATCAAGACTTCATGAAAAAACACGAACCCATTAGCCGAACCCCCCTTTTTGAAAGTTCTAAGCGTGCAGTTTGGACCTAGATGTCCAGATTTGGGGTTCCATTTCCTTCTGCAACCAAGACAAAAGCTGACGCAACATTTTTGGTGCAAAGTGGCACAAAACCCTACATGTTTTTGGTACGAGTAAAACTTTGTTGCTGCAATTTGCACCTAAAATGCCGAAAAAACACAACATGATAAATCGTACCAGTGAATTCGTTGCTGGCCTGTTCAATCGCAGTGAGTAATGCGGTCGATATACTTGAATTGGATGCAGATTTTGAACCGGTTGTTGTGGTCGGTAGAACACGATCCACAAACTGCAATCATAATATCGGTTTTATTTTGATCGACCTCTTATTTTATGGAAAAAACTTGTGACGGCCACATTATGAAACAGTGGAGAAGATGGCTGACACAAAAATTAGTTCCATCATGTTTCACAGCGAAATTCAGATTATTGTTTGTGCCAGCCAGCTACAAATCGTCAACAATAAAGTAAAGTATGTTTTAGTTATTCTGATACGGAAGCAAATTTTGGATGTCGATGTATTTCGATTACGGTCCTGGATTTCGATGCAATGCGAACCAAACAAATTTGTCCAACAAAATTACAACAAGAATTGCGGTGAAACTGAGTGCGAAATAATTCCCCATCCCATAGCAATAATAGAACGTAATAATATCACCCATCACCAACAGTCCAGCCGCATTTCACATCTGAAAAAATGAAGAAAAAAAAGCAAGAATGGCCTCACCGAATAATTCTTGATGTCGTTGTGTGGTTGATGATACGATGAGCTCGACACAAGGATTGGTGGCAATGCGGCCGATTGTTGCGCGCCAAGTTGTTTGACATCAACGAAATGTGTCGGATGACTAGATAGTGCTGCTGAGCCTGAGCCTGCAACCAAATCACATGGTCAACGGTTTGGGAGAGAACCAACGTGCGCGAAATTAGCGCTTTAGAGTAGATTTTCATCAATATTTAGACCTAGAAAAATTTGCTCCCCCTAGATCGGCCGATACAGTAGGTGGGTCGCCGCCCCAAATTTTTGGTGGTACAGTAGGTTTTGCCGCCCCGTCTGGGTAGCTACACCACTGCTGGCAGCCTAAGGGCAGCCCTGAATGAAAACATGAGCAGCCAGTGTAGTTCATGATCCCGCGGGGAGTCGGGTGCCAAAAAAGTGCAGGTGTCGGGTGCCTCTAGGTGTCGGGTGTCGGTTTTTTGGGACCCGACACCCGACAGCCGACCAGTGTTGGAGGTACTCTGGAGGGTGGATACCTACTGTACCAGAGCCGATGGCCTGGGGGGGGTTATGTACCTTGGGGGGGTTTGGGGGGTTGGGGGGGGGGGGTTAGGTTTTGGGGTGAAAATTATTAATGTGTTCATTCTGTGTGGAATCGTGTGAAAACGTAGTATTTGCGCGTGTAGCGCGCGAATTTGGGGTAATTTGAGGTAAAAACCACTGATTTTACACTAATTTTGGCCATTTTGGTAAAAAATTGGCACTTTTGAGGCAAAATCGGGGCGATACCTACTGTACCGGGGTGAAGATCGGGGGGGATACCTACTTTACCATGCCAAACATCGGGGGATACCTACTGTACCAGGCGAGGGGGATACCTACTGTACCGGGGGGGGCTACCCCCCAAACCCCCCCACCTCCAACACTGCAGCCGACACCCGACACTTGTGGTTCAAAACATGTTTTGCTGAGAAAAGAATTTTGAGAGAAAATTTTCTTCGAACCAAATGTTTCCGAAGACGCAGAATGTGACATCTTGGTGTTTATTTCGTGTGAAAATACTTGAAATCAGTCACTTAATCCAAAAAATTGCACTAATAATGCGAAGGAGCAAAAATTTGCCTGTTTTGGTCCAAAAACAGGTGTCGGGTGTCCGGTTTTTTTGGAACTGTCGGGTGTCGGGTGTCGGCTTTTTTTCTCACATGTCGGGTGTCGGGTATTTCCAGATGTCGGGTACCCCCCGACCTCTAACCCCAGCGGGGAAGACCCAAATTCAGAAAAAATTACTTTTTGAGGTGGAAAATTTAGCCTGTTTTTGCCCATTTTTTGGAAAAAATTCTTCATAAAAAGGGTATTTTGGCGACTTTTGACAACATTGACCTAAAAATTACACACTTTGGGCATACAAATGCCTATTTTAGGCCTAAAAATGACTATTTTAGGCAAAATTGGGGAAATTAGTGTACCCGGAGGGGAAATTAGTGTATTAGCGTGCCTTGGTCTGGAAAATTAGTGTACCTTAGCGGGGTCCCCCCTTCCCCAGGAACTACACTGTGAGCAGCTGTAAATTTGTGGATGTTTACTACGTATGGGCAGGTCTTCCTGGCTGCCAGCCTAAGTCTATGAACAAGCCTAAGCCTAAGCTTAGGCCTATGTTCAAGCCTAGGCCGCAGCCAATTTTACAACGGTAGGGGTGATGTTCCACTCCTGGGTCACGAGCTACATGAATACCCACTTCTGACAAGAATATTTTTTATCCCTGTTTTTTTAGGTTTCCGACGGCCACCACACTCCCACACCCGCGCCGCTGGAGGAACCACACACCAATACCCACGCACCCACAACCCACCAGGGTGTTGGCTGGGAGGGCGGATGAAATTCTAAAAAATTTTGTAGCTTCTGAAATGAATTTACTAGCTTAAAAGCTCGTAAATTTGATTTAAAAAACCACGGTAACTGGAGGGGGCAGTGTACCTGAGAACTAAGGGGGAGATAGCGGACCCGAGGGGCCCCGTCCTACTATACTTGCGTATTTTTCCGCAAAATATATTTTTGGAAAAAAAACCGTTTTTTTCCGGAAAAAAAACCGTTTTTTTTCAAATATTTTTCCAGTACTTAAGGATACCCATGGTCCAAAAACGTCTATTTTAAAGAAAATTTTGTCGGGAAATGGCCTGAGACGGGCTAAAAATACACTTGGAGATTAAAAAGTGCTCATTTAGAACTGTTTAGCGTCAATTTACATTGGTTTTGACAACATCCTTCCGCAACCTTGGAAAATTTCTCGGAAATTTTTGAAAAAAAACCGTTTTTTTCCAAAAGTTGCCACTTGGAAAAATTTCCGGAAAAATAAAAACGTATTTTTCCGGGCCTCGGAAAAAAAACGGTTTTTTTTCGGTTTTTTTTCCCCAAGTATACGTCCGGCCCGCAAGTATACGTCCTACCCATCTGGAACTAACTGCTTCCAACCCTTCTGGCTTTCACAGGCAAAATGTGTTTTTCGAGCCTAAAATGCCAAAAATCGTGCGCTCCGCGCGCAAACTTCATTCTCCATCAGTGTAGTTCCTGGGGTAGGGAGTCCCCTCTGAGGTACCGCCACGCCAGGTACAATAACCGCCGCAATTTTTGCCTAAAATAGGCATTTTTAGGAATAAAGTGGGCATTTTAGGCTTAAAATGGGTGATTTACTGGTCAATGTTGTCAAAGGTCGTCGAAATACCCTTTTATGGAGAACTGTTTCCAAAAAGGGGCAAAAAGGGACAAGGGGCCGGTCAAATTTTCTGCTCCAAAAAGTGACTTTTCCTGAATTTGGGTCTTCCCCCTTTCCCCCAGGAAGGCAGTGTAGTTCCTGGGGGAGGCGGTCCACACTAGGCATTTTCAGGGCTAAAATGGGCAGGCAGTGTGGGGAGGGGGTCCACACTGGGCATTTTCAGGCCTAAAATGGGCATTTCAGGCCTAAAATGTGTAGTCTTTAGATCAATGTTGTCAAAAGTCGCCAAAATACCCTGTTTTTTGAAGAATTATTTTCCAAAAAGGGGCAAAAATAGGTCAAATTTTCTGCCTCAAAAAGTGACTTTCCTGAATTTGGGTCTTCCCCCCCCAGGGAGGTACACTAATTTCCCCTCCGAGAAAGTAGGGAGGCACACTAATTTTCACGCCGGACCAGGAACTACACTGTAGGGAGGTGCACTAAGCGCCGCGCCGGAACTACACTGTTCTCCATATAATAGCTAATTCAAATTCAACCAAATTTTCGTCCGAAATCCAAAAAAGTACGCATTTTTTCGCCAATTTTTGCAGTATAATGCATGCAAAAAACACCTTTTTCGGACCTCAGCAGTGTAGTTCCTGGGGGAGGGGGGTCCCCCTCGGGTACGTCTGTTCCCCCTCCATGGTACGCCTGCCCCACTGTTCCCCTTCCGGGTACGTATGCTCCCCCAATTTTTACCTAAAATAGGCAAATTTTGGCCTAAAATAGGCATTTTTAGGCATAAAATGAGTGATTTTTAGGTAAATGTCGTCAAAAATTGCCAAAGTACCCTTTTTCTTGAGATTTTTTCCTAAAAGGGGCAAAAATGAGCCAAATTTTCGACCTCAAAAAATTACTTTTCTCCAAATTTGGGTCCTCCCCCCCCTCCCCCCAGGTGGGTACGTCTGTTCCCCCTCTGAAAAAAGGGGGTACCGCCTGTTCCCCCTCCGGACCAGGAACTACACTGGACCTCAGGGGTACCTTGCAACCTTCTGGAGGCCGGGTAGGAGATACGTTGCAACCATCTGGGTCGATCACGCCCTAAGCGTACCTTGTAACACTGCCTGCCACAACACTGATCCCAACTAAACCACTACCCAGTCAGTACCAGCTGTTGATGGTGTGGTATTGGGTAGTGGGTTTCCTCCATTCTCAAACAGGCCGAACTTGGGCCGCTCGGCTTGGGGAACTAGATCAAAATCGCCCGGCGCCAAACTTGGTCTCAGGTCGGGGTCGATCCGGTCCGATTCTCCACAAGCCCAACTATCGGGACCCAACATACGGATATCCATGATCAAAGTCCTTGCCTGCCCCTTCTTCCCTACCAGCCAGCTAAAGCTTTATTGTTTTTTTGCCTTTGTAAATCAATTAGCTAGCGAACTGCAAGTTGTCAACTCACCAGAGCCGGTCGTGCTTGTCGGCGAATGAATGATAAATGATTTGCTCAAATCCATGTACAAACGACGACGGTATGCTGCAACAACGGGCGTTTATCGCGCCATCGCACGTCAAACGCCGGGATTTTGTGGGTAATTGTGCTTCGCAGCGAAATTTTCTTGCCGTTGATGTTCTTAGCTCACTTTGACACTGACGACACAGCTGACTTGACCAACGAGAATTCACTGAATGATTCAACCCATCAAACAATGGAATTCTGGTTTCTGGAACTGTTTTCGTTTTCGTTCGATTTCCGATTCTACTCCAAATCCGAAAAGGGAGCTCGAGTATGGTCGGACTGGAGCCGGAGCCAACGAGCCTGAAAACAGAACCGGACACAGAACTGGGCGCAAAGTGCCAGTGCCTCCCTCCAGTGCTGTGGCTAGTTTGGCGGGGCGGGTAGGGTACATAGGTGAAAAAATCCGGGGCGGGTAGGCGGTAGTGTACCTGGCATCTTGGGGGGAATCCGATTTGGGGGGAGGGGGAGATTTTTCGGGGCGGGTACGGTACCATACAAGTTTTTTGGGTGCCTATTTTTATGTGCTATAAAGTGCATATATCGCGCGTAGCGCGCGATTTTTTGCACTTTTAAGGGTTTTCGGTCGAAATTTGAGCATTTTTTGACCAAAAAATGGGCACTTTGAATGCAAAAAACGGAGCGGGTAGGGGAGTAGGGTACCAGAGCGGGGCGGGTGGGGTAGAGGTTTCCGGCCCGAACGGTCGGGCCGGGCCGGGGTGGCCGGCCCGATTCCCACCTCTGCTCCGTGCTCTTCTGCTCCCGTTCGCTTCGCTGCAGAGGTCGCAATCGGGCCGGCCCGACCTCGGGCCGGGCCGGGCCGGGCCGAGCCGAGCCGGGCCGCGCCGGGCCGGAGATTTGGAGGGTCGGGCCGGGCCGGGCCGGGCACCCCGGCCCGAAGCTTCTGAAGTGACTTATTTTACTGAAAAAGTAGGGTTTTTTTGTCCAAAATACTAAAATTTCGGACGGATTCAGCAAGTAAGTGATCAGTATTGTCCAGTCGTGTGGCTACCCAGGCGTGCAATCAACCTACTGTACCACCAGAAAGGCCTGAAATCAACCTACCTACCGTATTGTCGGAAATAGAACCCGGGGGGTCTATTTTTTCACTGGGGTCATTTTGGGGGGGTTCAATTTATGGGGGGGTCAATTATTTGGGGGGGTTATATTTTTCATTTGGCCCCCCGACGAAAAAAATCATTGTTAATAATGCCCATAAAAATGGCTTGTTTTCGGTATTTTCTAACTTCAACAGCGGCAGTTGTGCTTAAAAAGGTGTATTCTGTTGTGTACGCAAGCTTAAACAACGTTTGACACAACAACACTGCCCTACCATACCACTAATCTGTGGTACGGTGAAGGTTGGGGGGGGGGTATATTAATGGGGGGGCCAATTAATGGGGGGGTTCTATTTTTGATTTCGAGCCATTTAGGGGCAGGGTAGTACTTGGGGGGGGGGGGGGGGGGGGGGGGTGGTCCCCCCCCCCCAAATTCATCTATCTATCGTCAACACTTTTTGATTTCATCTATCTATCGTCAACACATATGGGCAAATCTATCTATCGTCAACAAATTTCGGGAACAATCTATCTATCGTCAACACATTTCGAACCCAAAATTGACATTTTTGCCTCAAAATGGCTCAAAATCGGTATTTTTCACCACAAATAGGCTAAAATCGCGCGCTACGCGCGGATTTAGTACATCTATACACATTTTCATTAATATTTACACATTATTACCTACTTAATGCACTATACTATACCTTGATTTTTGGCGACCCCCCCCCCCACCATCTATCTATCGTCAACAAGTTTGGGTCGACCCCCCCCCCAGATTTCGGACTTGGGTCATCTATCTATCGTCACCACATTTCGGGTCCCAATTTATCTATCGTCAACACCCTGACCAAGTACTACACTTGTTGACGATAGATAGATGGTGGGGGGGGGGTCGCCAAAAATCAAGGTATAGTATAGTGCATTAAGTAGGTAATAATGTGTAAATATTAATGAAAATGTGTATAGATGTACTAAATCCGCGCGTAGCGCGCGATTTTTGCCTATTTGTGGTGAAAAATACCGATTTTGAGCCATTTTGAGGCAAAAATGTCAATTTTGGGTTCGAAATGTGTTGACGATAGATAGATTGTTCCCAAAATTTGTTGACGATAGATAGATTTGCCCATATGTGTTGACGATAGATAGCTGAAAAATCAAAAAGTGTTGACGATAGATAGATGAATTTGGGGAGGGGGGGGCCCCCCCCCCCCCACCCCCCCCCCCCCCCAAGTACTACCCTG